>MU709687.1:194525-215913 GCA_026770625.1 Nicotiana glauca
ATATATATATATATATATATATATATATATATATATATATATATATATATATATATACCAAGCCTTATAGGGCCGGACAGCTATTTTACTTATTATATTGATATAATTGAGTCAATATCAGCAGGTAAGCATATCTTCACATTATCTTTGATTTTCAGGTACTTGCAGTTATTATACTATCAGTTCAGTTTCACCTTTAAGTATATTGCCATACAAACTCAGTACATTATTTCGTACTGGCATCCCTTTTCTGGGGGCGCTGCATTTCATGCATGCAGGTCAGACAGATAGACGAGTAGGGCTCTTCAATAAGTGTTGCCGAGTTCAACTTGATCGGTAAGCTCCATGCCTTTCAGAGTTTCCGGGTCTAGAGCCTTATGTATATATTTGTCTTGTATATATATACGTATATAGGTCATGAGTAGGTCGGAGAGCCGTTTCGATCACAGTATATCCATTAGTAAAGGCTTGCAGACATATCTTGTCAATTAGTGCAGTATGTTCAGCTTTCAGGCATTGTTTGTATATTTGGTTAGTTTGTCAGCTGTAATAAATATAACGGCCTTGTCGGCCAAGTTTTATATTGATATTTAGTCAGCATTCGCTGTCGTCTTGCAATATGGCCTATGTCCAAAAGCATGACATCATATGTTCAAAATCCCTTAGTTGCAAGTTGGTGCTCGGTTGAGTAAGGTACCGGGTGCCGGTCTCGCTCCCCAAGTTTGGGGCGTGACAAATTGTAACTCGAAACAAAATACCTTTGAAAATACGACCCTTCAACCCCTCAGGGAAGAAGATTTTAGAGCTGTTTTTGCCAATTGGCTAAAGTTTAAAAAAAAACCATAGGTAGATATTCTTGCAAAAATAGCCTCCCGGTGCCCTATTGGGATATTTTGGCTATTTACACAAAAATAACATCAACTAATTTTATTTATGCCAAAAATGAAAAAATTTCATGTTTTTGGTTATTTTTTTGCAAAAGCAGGGCTGGACCCGATGAGGATTGCTGACGTATCCCACATCCGGTGAGAATCAAACCCATGTAGTTCGATCAATTTTGACGCAACAGAAAAACACTTTGAAATAGCTTTTCCTCTTCCTTTTTTATATTTTTATAAAATATTTTGGTAAAGTCTCGGGATATTTTGGACACCAGGTTTTTACAGGCGAGTAATTTCTCCTCTCGTACCTCAATTTGTTTTTCTCAAATTTTCTTCCCCATTCTAGAAGCTGGTATAAATGTTCAGGTAGCAAGTAAAATTCATCAGGATGGCCTTTTGATTCCGTGTACACCTGTCCTAGATGGACCCTACCCCTGTGTTGAGTCCCAAAAGTCAAATGCATGTGATGCAAACAAGCATTCCTACTAGAGATCCGACATAAGGCTATGTCATGCTAGGTTTAAAACCTTGGTGTATTGTTCTAGACTTGGCTTAACAGAAGAGAAGTCACACGAAGTTCACCCTTCCCAGATGATTTAGAAGACTCAGAGAGAGGAGGGTTTTGTAATAATTTATATACAGTCCAAACAGTATCAAAGCGGTAAAAAGCAGCAATTAGCATATTGGGCTCAATTATATAAAAATCAGATAATAAAAGCCAAATATCAAAATTATTCTAAGCTCAAATTCTCGATTCCTGAACCAGAGATTCTAGGTTCTTGTCCACAGCAGAGTTGCCAGAGCTGTCACACCTCCTTTTTATACCCCCGGAATAGGGGAGTTTTTATCAAAACAGGATTATTTTATTTAAATTTAAGAGTCGGCACTTGGGATAATTTATGGTTTTCCAAGTCACCGGTTGAATCCCGAATCGAGAAAGTTTGACTTTGTTTTACAGTCCGCGAAATACAAAAATCCGGGTATGAAATTTTATTAACCCAGGGGAAGGTTTTAGGCATTTTTGGGTTCCGTAGTTCTGACACGGTTGTTCAACTATTATATTGGCCTAATTATATTATTAATTATACATTTTAAACTAATGGCAATAGTATAACAATAATTAAGGCGTTACTGAGGCCCCAAATGGCCATAATTCACACAGAACAACAGCACATGCAAATCCTAAAATTACAACACTAACAACCATATTATAAACCTTAAAATTATAATTTCTATTAATGCTAACAATATGAACTTGAACTATGAAATTATTTATTAACTATACTACTACATATATGTTTGTTCTATCAAGTTAAAATTCTGAAAAATATACACATGCTGAGTAGTGTATTTTAAACATGCTCGAGCCAGTATTTTTTTTATTACATATAAGCTATTAGAACCCTATGCTACTCGAAGTTTTGAGTATTTCACAATAATAAACTATCCGACCTTCATATAGAACACTTTTCATTTAGCAAATAGCCTTCAAACATATCCTAGAATAAACCACATGAATACTACAGAAAACTGAAACTAATGAAGGAACTAAATGAACTTGGGAGAAGCATGGGAATAAAATTAAAGGGGAGCATTTAGTATTAGATCTTCAACTTCAACCACATATTTCAAATGGAATGATAGTCTTGCACTTCAAAGATCATTTAGGGTCCAAGAAGTACCTGGATATTAAAACAAAGCAAAAGAAAATGAGAACTTCAGCAAGGTCAGAAGTATGAGTAAATCAACAAATCAGCAGCAATATTCAGCTCCCTTGGACCATCTTTAAACCGAGAAAAATAAGAAATCCCTCAAAAAAATTTAAGTTATTACTAACAGAGAAAACCAAAGAACAATTCCAACCAACTTTCAGCCAAAATAGTGCAGAAACTTTGAGTATTTTTTAGGGTATGAATGTCCGATTTTTAAGTGAAAGAAAGGTCTATATATAGCCTTTTTTGGAGTGCCATGTGCTGCTGAAAACATAATAGGAATTATTCCCTCACAAGGCATTTTTCCTAATAAAATTGGGACAGCTGGCAGCTTTTAATTGACTCCAATTATGCTGGCCAAAATTGGGCCAGCTGCTCCAGATTCTAGAAGTTTACTAAAAGAAATCTGATCTTCTATTCTCAAATTAATCTTCTAAGTTTTCAATTGCTCGATGTGGCGACCCAGCCTGTCATCTTAAGAATTTACACTCTGATCCCCTATTAACTACTTTTTCCAAGCTTATTTATGCTAAATTGAATTGCCATGATGTTCGGTTTTGAATTTCGGAGAGTTTTGGGACACTTAGTCCTTAAATAAGGGCTTAAGTGTTGGAAAATTTCCCGTAGTCAAAATAGTATGAAGACGGTCTTGGAATGGAAATCTGATGGTTCCGTTAGCTCCGCTAGGTGATTTTGGGATTGGGAGCATGTTCGGTATGTATTTTGTAGGTCCGTAGCTAATTTAGGCTTGAAATGCCGAAGTTTGAATTTTTGAAGTTTTCGGTCCGATAGTGTGATTTTGATCCGAGTGTTGGAATGGAATTTCGGAAGTTGTGGTAGCTCCGTCATGTCTTTTTGGATGTGTGTGTAAAATTTAAGGTCATTCGGACGTGGTGTGCTTAGGTTTTTTATCGTAAGCGTGTTTTTGAGATAATTTGAAGTTCTTAGGCTTAAATCATTGATTAATTCGAGTTTCCGACGTTGTTTAAGGTGCTTTAAGGATTAGTACAAGTTTGAATGATGTTATGGGATATGTCCATAGGTTTGGTTGAGCTCTCGGAGGCCTCGGGTGTGTTTCGGATGCTCAACGGAGCATTTTCGAGTTGTGTGAAATTGCAAAATCCTTCTGTTGTTACAGACCCCTTTTCCTCTTCGCGATAGCGTCCTTCTCCACGCGTTCGCGTAGAGTAATCTTGGAGGAGGACCAATTTCTTCTTTGTGTTTGCGTACAGTGCCCCCGCATTCATGAAGCCCTGTCATTTCCTCCTTCGCATTCGCGTACCTAACCTCGCGTTCGCGTACCTTTGCAAAGTCCACCCTTCGCGTTCGCATATTGTTCCACGCGTTCGCGAATAGTAAATCTTGGGCCACCCTATTTCCCTCCTTCGCATTCGCGAGCCAGCTTCCACGTTTGTGAAGTACAATTTAGCAATGTTCAATTTCCTTCTTCGCGAACGCGTGACTTCTTCTGCGTTCGTGATTCATTAAATACCTGGGCAGTATAAACATTTTAAAATCCGAGGGTTAGCCATTTTTACCAAACCTCAAGCTTGGGAGTTAGGATTTGGGAGAGATTTTGAGGATTTTTCAGAGGCTTTGATTGGGTAACGATTCTAAACACCTTTTTTTCTCATAACCCACTAATCTAATCACGAATTCTCCTTTTAATTTCGGATTTTAGATGAAAAATTGATAAAGCTTCATAGACCGAATTTTTGATTTTTTTGTGGGTGTTTGAACTCCGATTTGAGAGATTTATATATGGGTGGACTCGTGAGAGTATGAAGGTTCTAAAAATGCTAATTTCATCTGATTCCGAGATGTTGACCCGAGGGGCATTTTGGTCATTTTACCTAATTTCGCGTCTTAGCTTTGAATTTAATAGTAGAATCTGTTGTTTGAGATATTATTTACGATGTGTAATTAAATTGAATAGATTTGGGTCATTTGGAGTCGGATACCCGTGGAAAAAGTGTTTTTTCGAGTTAATTTTGTAGCCGGTTCGAGGTAACTGGCGTGTCTAACCTTGTGTGGGGGACCTTTCCTCTTAGGATATGATATTTGGTAATTGAATGCCTTGTACGTGAGGTGACGGGCACGTACTTGAGCTAATTATTGAAAATTAATTTTTTATTTATTTAAATATTTAGACCGGGTTTCTTTCTTGCCTACATTATTTTACTTGCAAATATAATATGTGTTAAATTAGAAAAGCATGCTTAGTTGATCTAAATTGCCTATTTGCTTAAGTTGCTTTGGTTGTATTACGTGAAGCATGTTAGACTAGAACTACCTGTTGCCTTGTATTTTAGCACTCTAAATCCAAATATCTTCTCGTTGTGGCTGCGTATTTACATTGGGACTATGGATGTGGGATTCTGGTAGCTCCCCCCTTGGTTGTTTACTTTGGGACTTCGGGTTCGATTCCTGATAGATCCCCCAACACATTTACTTTGGGACTGCGGGTTAGATTCCCGATAGATCCACCTGTACATTTACTTTGGGACTGCGGGTTAGATTCCCGATAGATACCCCTGCACATTTACTTTGGGGCTATGGATCGGATTCTGGTAGATCCCTCTGCACATTGATAGTTGGACTACGGGACAGTTTCCCAGGAGATCCTTCGGATATACTCATATGATGGACTACGGGACGGTATCTCGGGAGCTGCTTAGACAGTTGATGAAATGGACTATAGGACGGTATACTGGGAGATCCTCGTTGTTGGCATAGATATTGAGCTATTTTACTCCATGTTACCTTATTCTCTGTGTGTTATTTGTTGCCTTGTGTAACATATATTACTTCATAGTTGTACTCATTATTTATGTTTATTTCATACTGTTGCAAGACTTATTATTATGTTTATTCTTAATAGGGCCCTGACCTTCCTCGTCACTACCTGACTAAGGTTAGGCTTGACACTTATCGAGTACCACTGTGGTGTAATCATGCCCCTTCTGCGCTTGTTTTTCATGCGCAGATCGAGGTACCTCTACCCAGGCATATTATCCTTGAGGCGAAAGATCTAGCACAGACTTCGAGGTACATATACCACATCCGCAGACAAGGAGTCTCTATCTTATTCTAGCTTTAGAATTTAGCTTTCCTTTCGTATTATTCTTTTAGACATTCTGGAGTTAGAGCAGTGTATTACCTTCTGTTAGCTTGTGTTCCCATGAGTTTTTGGGTTTTGGGATGATATTGTAGACTTCCGTGTTACTGAGTTCTACATGACGAGCGGCATTTATATGCAGTTCCTTCTAATCTGTTCAGTTTTAATTATTTGTTTCTGCAAGTTATGTTGTTTCCGCATTATTAGGATTACCTAGTCGTAGGGACTAGGTGCCATCACGACATGTTCACGTAGGGCAAACTGGGGCCGTTACAAGTTGGTATCAGAGCTCTAGGTTCTAGGAGTCAGAGAAGACAAGCTTGTTTATTAGAGTCTCTCTGATCGATACGGAGACGTCTGTACTTATTTACCAGAAGCTATATAATCGTTAGGAAAATTTCACTTTATTTGGTTCCCTGTCGTGCGATATTTTTGACATCACAATCCTCAACTTCTGCCTTCTATTTTCTCACAGATGGTGAGGACATGTGCTACTCGAGATGATCAGGCACTCGTGCCCCCTACTGGAGCCATCAGAGGTCGGGGACGGGGTAGAGGCCAAGGACGTGTACGTGGTGCAGCAAGAGCACCGGCACGAGCTGCCGTCGAGGTACCATCAACAGATCCTGTCGGAGTTCAGTCAACCGACTCGCCTACATCCACTACTACTCCAGCTCTTCAGGAGACTTTGGCACAGTTCCTGAGCATGTTTGGTACGTTGATTCAGACGAGATTGATTCAGGTTATACCGACTACTTCACAGATCAGGGGAGGAACCCAAACTCCTGCCGCCCCCACTCTGGAGCAGTGAGTTTCCATTGGTTATGTTCCAGGTGTCATGGCGACACAGCCTGTGGTCGCAGTTCAACGAGTGACGAGGACCTATCGCCGAGTAGGGGACAGGTGGGTCCAGGAGAGAGAGGATAGATGAGGTCAGGAGGGAGAGTACAGTGGAAAGAGTAGACCTCATAGATTGGGGAGACCCGCTAGCCCTTATTTTGGAGGAAGAGTACAACATGGTAGAGGTTTTGTGGGCCAGCCAGCTCAGTTTGCATCTCAGATTTCACACCGGGTTTCAGGTGTTCAGGGGTTTCGGAGTACCCATACTGCATAGTTTCCACAGCCACATCAACCGCGAGGTTGCTTTGAGTGTGGTGACATACGCCACATTGTTAGGGACTGCTCTAGACTTGGGAGGGGTGCATCTTCCCAGACTGCTCAGCCACAGTGTGCCCCGCAGAATTCTCAAGCTGTGGTTACCGCCTCAGTTTTTACCCCACCTGCCCGTTCCGAGGCTATTGCCTCCGATTCTGTCATCACAGGTATGATCATGGTTGTTATAAAGGAGTACCGATTCTATTCGATCTAGGCTCCAATTATTTTTATGTGCCTTCTTATTTTGCTCCGCATTTGGGTGTATCTCGAGATTTACTTGAGTTGTGTTGAATATGTTTCTACTCCTATCGGGGATTCTCTTATTGTGGACCACATTTATTGGTCATATTTGGTTACTATTTGTGGTTTTGAGACCAGAGCAGATTTATTGTTACTCAGTAAAGTTGATTTTGATATTATATTAGCCATGGATTAATTGTCGCCCCATTATGCTATTCTTGATTGTCACGCCAAGACCGTAAGGCTTGCTATGCCAGGTATATAGTGTGTTGAGTGGAGTGGTACTTTAGATCACACTCCCAATAGAGTTATCTCTTTACTTAAAGCTCAACGTATGGTTGAGAAGGGGTGTGCCGCGTATTTAGCTTATGTGAGAGATTTCATTGTTGATACCCCTTCTGTTGATTCTGTTCCAGTGGTACGGGATTATTACGATGTGTTTCCAGCTGACCTTCCGGGCATGCCGCCCGATAGAGACATTGATTTTGGTATTTATTTATTGTCGGGCACTCAGCCCATTTCCATTCCTCTGTATCGTATGGCTCCTCCTGTGTTAAAGGAATTGAAGGGTCGGTTACAGGAATTTGCTTGGTAAGGATTTTATTCGAACCGGTATTTCACCTTGGGATGCTCTTGTCTTTTTTATAAAAAAAATGATGGTTCTATGCGTGTGTGTGTCGATTATCGCCAGTTAAACAAGGTTACAGTGAAGAACCGTTATCCTTTACCTCGTATTGATGATCTGTTTGACCAGCTTCAGGGTGTGCACAGGTGTTTTCTAAGATCGACTTGCGCTCTGGTTACCATTAGTTGAAGACTCGGGAGACAGATATCTCAAATACTACCTTTAAGACTCAATATTATCATTACGAATTCCTTGTTATGTCATTTGGGCTGACCAATGCCCCAGCAGCTTTTATGCATTTTATGCACTGTGTGTTCCGACCCTATATTGACTCATTTGTTATTGTTTTTATTGATGTATTCCCGGAGTCGGGAAGATCATGAGTAGCACCTGAGGACCATGCTTAAAACTCTAAGGGAAAAGAAGTTGTATGCAAAGTTCTCAAAATGTGAGTTTTTGTTGGATTTCGTGGCATTCTTGGGCCACGTGGTATTGAGTAAGGGTATTCAGGTGGATCCAAAGAAGGTAGAGTCCATGCAGAGTTGGCCCAGGCCGTCCTCAACTATAGAAATTCATAGTTTCCTTAACTTGGCGGGCTACTACCATCATTTTGTGGAGGGGTTTTCATCAATGTAGCCCCTATGAGTAGATTGACCTAAAAGGGTGCTCCATTTCAGTGGATAGAAAAGTGTGAGGCGAGCTTTCAGAAGCTTAAGATAGCTTTGACTATAGCCCCAATTTTGATATTGCCTATTGGTTCGGGGTCTTATACAGTTTATTGTGATGCCTCGCGGGTTGGCCTCAGAGCAGTGTTGATGCAGGACCGGTAGGGTGATTGCCTATGCATCTAGACAGTTGAAGATACATGAGAAGAATTACCCTATCTACGACCTTGAGTTAGCTGCTATTTTTCATTCCTTGAATATCTGGCGTCATTATTTATACGATGTGCCTTGTGAGATTTCTACTAATCATCGGAGTTTGCAGCACTTGCTCAAGCATAATGATCTAAATTTGCGCTAGAGGAGTGGTTAGATGTTGCAGAAGGATTATGATATTACTATTTTGTATCACCTGGGCAAGGCCAATGTGGTGGCTGGTGCCCTGAGCTGCTGGGCGGAGAGTTTGGGAAGTTTGGCATATTTGCCAGCGTCAGAGAGGCCTATGGTGATGGATGTTCAGGCCTTAGCCAGTAAGTTTGTGAGATCGGATCTTTCGGAGCCCAGTCGGGTCCTAGCTTGTGTGGTTTCTCGGTCTCCCTTATTCGATCGTATCAAGGAGCAACAGTTTGACAACCCTCATTTACTTGTCCTCAAGGACAAGGTTCAGTATGGTGATGGCAGAGATATGACTATTAGAGATAATGGGGTATTGAGGATGCGGGGTCGGATTTATGTGCCCAATGTTGATAGGGTTCGAGAGTTGATTTTAGCAGAGTCCCATACTTCGAGGTATTCCATCCATCTGGTGCCGCAAAGATGTATAAGGATTTGAGGCAGCACTATTGGTTGAGGCAGATGAAGAAAGATATAGTTGGATATGTAGCTAGATGCCTCAACTGTCGGTAGGTGAAGTATGAGCACCAGAGACCGGGTGGGCTGCTTCAGCAGATAGAGATTCCGGAGTGGAAGTGGGAGAGGATCACCATGGAGTAGATCGGCTGACCAAGTCCACTCATTTTATTCCTAAATTTACTACTTATTCATCGGAGCGGTTGCCAGAGATTTATATCCGGGAGATCGTTCGTCTACATGGTATTCCAGTTTCTATTATTTTAGATAGAGGTACTCACTTTACATCATAGTTTTGGAGGGTCGTTCAGTAAGAGTTAGGTACTCGGGTGGAGTTGAGCAAGGCATTTCACCCCTAGACGGACGGACAGTCCGAGCGCACTATTCAGATTCTTGAGGATATGCTCCATGCGTGTGTGACTGAGTTTGGAGGGTCTTGGGATCAATTCTTGCCATTGGAAAAGTTTTCTTACAACAACAGTTACCAGTCCAGCATTCAGATGGCGCCGTATGAGGCTTTATATGGTAGGAGGTGTAGATCTCTGGTGGGTTAGTTTGAGCCAGGTAAGGCCAGGCTATTGGGCACAGAGTTGTTTCAGGACGCATTGGATAAGGTTAAGGTGATTCAGGATAGACTCCGTACAGCCAAGTCCATACAGAAGAGCTACATGGACAGGAAAGTTCGTGATGTTTCGTATATGGTCGGAGAGCGGGTTCTGCTTCGGGTTTTGCCTATGAAGAGCATTATGAGATTTGGGAAGAAAGGGAAGTTGAGCCCGAGATTTATTGGCCCAACTTTGTATTGAGGCGTGTTGGGGAGGTTGCTTATGAGCTTGCCATGACTCCCAGCTTTGTAGGAGTTCATCCGATATTTAATGTTTCGATCCCGTCGCACGTGTTTGATTTCAGTTCAGTCCAGTAGGACAAGGATCTATCCTATGTTGAGGAGCCAGTAGCTATATTGGACAAGTAGGTCAGAAAGTTGAGGTCAAAAACCATTGCTTCAGTAAAGGTTCAGTGTTGGGGTCAGCCGGCCGAGGAGGTGACCTGGGAGACTGAGCAGGATATGTGTAACAGTTACTCTCATCTTTTCACTACTTCAGGTATGTCTCTATGCTCGTTCGAGGACAAACGAATGTTTAAGTGTAGGAGGATATGATGACCCGATCCCCTATTAACTGCTTTCCCTAAGTTTATTTCTACTAAATTGAATTGTCGGGATGTTCAGTTTTGTGTTTCGGAGAGTTTTGGGACACTTAGTCCCTAAATGAAAGCTTAAGTGTTGGAAAGTTGCCCGTAGTTAGAACAATGTGAAGACGACCTCAGAATGGAAATCCTATAGTTCCATTAGCTCCATTAGGTGATTTCGGGGTTGGAAGCGTGTTCGGAATGTGTTTTGGAGGTCCGTAGCTAATTTAGGCTTGAAATGCCGAAGTTTGAATTTTTGAAGTTTCCGATCAGATAGTGAGATTTTGATCCGAGTGTCGGAATGGAATTCCGGAAGTTGCAGTTGCTCCGTCTTGTCTTTTGGGATTTGTGTGTAAACTTTTAGGTTATTCGGACGTGGTTTGGTTAGGTTTTTGATCGGAAGCATGTTTTGAGAAAATTTGAAGTTCTTAGGCTTAAATCATTGATTAATTCAAGTTTCCGACGTTGTTTTAGGTGGTTTAAGGATTAGTACAAGCTTGAATGATGTTATGGTATATGTCTGTAGGTTTGGTTGAGGTTCCGGGGCCCTCGGGTGTGTTTCAGATGCTCAATGGAGCATTTTGGAGTTGTGTGAAATTGTAGTAAATCCATCAGCTGTTGCAGACCCCTTTTCCTCTTCGCGATTGCGTCCTCCTCCACGCGTTTGTGTAGAGTAATCTTGGAGGAGGACCAATTTTCTTCTTCGCATTCGCGTTCAGTGCCCCCGCGTTCGCGAAGCCATGTCATTTCCTCCTTCGCGTTCGCGTACCTTTTAAAAGTCCACCCTTCGCATTCGCAAATTGTTCCATACATTCGCGAAGAGTAAATCCTGGGCCACCCTATTTCCCTCCTTCACGTTCGTGAGCCTGCTTCTGCGTTCACGAAGCACAATTTAGTAGCCTTCAATTTCCTTCTTCGCGAACGCGTAACTTCTTCTGCGTTCGCGATTTATTAAATACCTGGGTAGTATAGACATTTCAAAATCTGAAGGTTAGCCATTTTTATCAAAACTCAAGCTTGGGAGCTCGGATTTGGGAGAGATTTCGAGGGTTTTTCAGAGGCATTGATTGGGTAATGATTCTAAAAACCTTTTTTCTCATAACCCACTAATCTAATCACGAATTCTCCTTTTAATTTCGGATTTTAGATGAAAAATTGATAAAACTTCATAGACCGAATTTTTGAGTTTTGAGTGGGTGTTTGAACTCTGATTTGAGAGATTTATATATGGTTGGACTCGTGAGGGTACGAGGGTTCTGAAAATATTAATTTCATCCGATTTCGAGACGTTGGATTGAGGGGTATTTTGGTCATTTTACCTAATTTCGCGTCTTAGCTTTGAATTTAATAGTAGAATCAGTTGTTAGAGAGGTTATTTACGATATGTAATTGAATTGAATAGATTTGGGCCATTTGGAGTCGGATACTCGTGGCAAAAGTGTGATTTCGAGTTGATTTTGGAGCCAGTTCGAGGTAAGTGTCTTGTCTTACCTTGTGTGGGGGACCTTTCCCCTTAGGATATGATATTTGGTAATTGAATGCCTTGTAAATGAGGTGACGAGCGCGTACTTGAGCTAATTGTTGAAAATCTATTTTTTTTTCATTTAAATGTTTAGACTGAGTTTCTTTCTTACCTACGTTATTCTTGTTGCAAATATAATATGTGTTAGTTTAGAAAAGCATGCTTAGTTGATCTAAATTGCCTATTTGCTTAAGTTGCTTTGGTTGTATTACGTGAAGCATGTTAGAATAGAACTACCTGTTGCCTTGTATTTTTGCACTCCAAATCCGAATATTTTCTCGTTATGGCTGCATATTTACATTGGGACTACGGATGTAGGATTCCAGTAGCTCCCCCCCTTGCTTGTTAACTTTGGGACTGCTGGTTCGATTCACGATAGATCCCCCTGCACATTTACTTTTGGACTACAGGTTAGATTCCCGAAAGATCCTCTTGTACATTTACTTTTGGACTGCGGGTTTGATTCCCGATAGATCCCCCTGCACATTTACTTTGGGGCTATGGATCGGATTCCTGTAGATCCCATGCACATTGATAGTTGGATTACGGGATGGTATCTTGGGAGCTCCTTGGACAATTGATGAAATGGATTACAGGACGGTATCCTAGGAGATCCTCGTTGTTTGTATTGATATTGAGCTTTTTTACTCCGTGTTACCTTTTCTTTGTGTGTTATTTGTTGCCTCGTATAACCTGTCTTACTTCATAGTTATACTCATTATTTCTATTTATTTCATACTATTGCAAGACTTATTATTATGTTTATTCTTAGTAAGGCCCTGACCTTCCTCGTCACTACCCGACCGAAGTTAGGCTTGGCACTTACTGAGTACCGATGTGGTGTACTCATGCCCTTCTGCGCATGTTTTTCATGTGTAGATCCAGGTACCTCTACCCAGACGTATTATCCTCGAGGCGGAGAGATCTAGCAGAGACTTCGAGGTTCATCTGCCGCGTCCGCAGACCAGGAGTCTCTATCTTATTCTAGCTTTAGCAGTTAGCTTTCCTTTCGTAGTGTTGTTTTAGACATTCTGGATTTAGACCAGTGTATTACCTTGTGTAAGCTTGTGTTCCCGTGAGTTTTCGGGTTTTTGGATGATATTGTAGACTTCTGCATTATTGAGTTGTATATGCCGAGCGGCATTAATATACAGTTTTCCTTCTAGTTTGTTCAGTTTTAATTATTTGTTTCCGCAAGTTATGTTGTTTCTGCATTATTAGGCTTACCTAGTCGTAGGGACTACGTGTAATCACGACATGTTCACGGAGGGCAAACTGGGGTCGTGACACTCAATTATCATCCTAAGAGTTCCTAACAATTACTAACTAGGCAAACAACACAAAATTAAAGCTATGAGTAAAATCAAATCAAATTGTAAGTAAATACTAAAAAGGGTGAATACCCAGACCATTAACACAAATCAAAAAAGGTTCCATTTCATGATGAACTCCAAAAATCTAGACTTAACGACTATTGACAAATTCTACTACAATGAAGAGAAGAATGGACATTGATCATCTAGAACTAAAATCACAAAACAAAAGGGAAACCCTAAAATCTAAATCATGCAATTAGGACCACGGATTATAACAGAAACAACAAAAAAGAAGACGAACAAAAAATATCATAACGTCTGACCTAGATAAAACAGAAATCTAAACTAATCTAAAAATCAAATAGAAAGGAAAACCAAACCATTCGAGCGAGTGAATACTAATGGACAATTTAAACAAGTAAATAACCTAGATGAACAGACAAGCAGATGGTAAAAAAAAGAAATAAAAAAGAAAATCAGAAAACAAGCAAACAAAGTAAGAATCAATGAAGAAGAGGGGAGGTACTGACTAACCAAAAAAAGTTTGGGGGAATGACTTGAACCAACGAACTAGAGGATGGAGATACAGTAATTTGGTCAAAGCAATTGTGGTCTTCAAAAACGAACCAAAACTCATGTCAATCAAGGGTTTTCAGTGAGAATAGTTGGTTAACACAAGTCTTGAGTAGAATCGAACTGTAGAATGCAAAGATTCGAACTCAGAAGTACTAGGGTTTTCTTTCCACTTTCAGATCTGAAATTTGGGGTTTTTGAGGGTGTTGTTTTTGGAAAATAATTGCAGTTTATGTTTCATGGGGGGTGAGGACCATGGAGTGTGATTTTTGGGATGTTTGGGTGATTCAGGGTTTAAGGATTTTGATCTTAGATTTAAGATTCGAAGGGTTTGATAAGGATTTGGGAAAAGCGGTTAGGATACTCGGAAAGAGGATGGAACGGGGGATTATGTGGTGTTAATTCGAGGGTGTTTGGAGCACCGAACCCGTCGTGAGGCGATTATCGGTGGTGGTTGACGGCGGAGGCGGCGAGGGTTCTTGGGGCATCTAGGGTTTGTTTCTTCAACTAATAGAGATGGAATGGGGAGGGCCGAATGGGTATGGTGGTGGCGTTTGTACAATATAATATGATAATGAGGGTTAGTTCCCATCCATTCGATCAAAAGTGATCAACGGATGGGATTTGCTAGCCAGGGAACAGCGTCGTTTAGTTAAGTGTGGGGTTGGACCGGGTAGCTGGATTTTGGGCTTGGGTCGGAACGGGTAAAGAGGTTTGGGCTTCAACATTTTTGGCCCAATTAAAATAGCCCTTTTTTTGTTTTTCTCTAATTCACTTTTTTCCCTTTTTCGTTTGTTTTTCTTTTCCTTTTCTTTAATTAATAAAATTCTAAATTAAATTCTTAAATTATCTAAATTGTAAAGTTACACTAATTATCTAACTATAAATTTTAAATAATTACTTGATCCTAAACTAAAAGAGAAAAATCACTAATTTAAGAATTAAAAACAATAAATGTAAAAATGAGCCAATTTTTGTGATTTTTGTTTTATAAAACAATTTATTGACTAATTAATCCTAAACATATGGAAACTAAATCTAAATTCAATGCATAGTATTTTTATATTTTTTGCATGATTTTAATAAAAATAAACATGCACAAAAATACAAACAATCAACACAAAATCCTACAAAATTGCAAATAATTGGAAAAATTTATTTCTTTAATTTGTAGGAGTATTTCACATAAGGAAAAACTCACGTGCTCACAGTTATTACATAGTACCAAAGGGGCTCAAAAATAGAATTACCCAAGTCGCGAAGATGATGTTGAATCCATGTTAATTCCACCATTGTATGAGCTAAGGCTTAATGTTCAACTTCAGTACTAGAGAGAGAGAGAGAGAGAGAGAGAATAGATTGCTTCTTACAACTCCAAGATATAATATTTTGGACCCAAAAAATGACAAACCAGTAGTCAATCAACAGGTGTCTGACGCCTAGTCCAATCAGCTTCAAAGTAGGCTGTTAGGAAAAAAAAGGAAGAACGTAGGTTAAGGCCAAGGGTTATCATACCAGCAAGGTAGCAAAGGATCTGTTTAACAACAGTAAAATGAATGGTACAAGGAGCACTCATGAATTGAGATACAGTATTTATATCATGCGTAGTAACAGTGAGATACTATAAGGCACCTACAAGACTGCGATAATGCGAAGGATCTAGAAAACAAATAACACTCATGTGCAGATGGTTGAGAACTAGATGTAGGAGATAGAACATGTTTACAATCAAGTAAAGATGCACAACAAAGAAGATCACGAGCACATTTAGCTTTAGATAAATAGAGACATTTAAAAGTTTTTGTAATATGAACACCTAAAGAGTAATGAAGAGGGCCAAGATTGTTCATAGAAAATTAAGATTTAGCTTTGATACCAAGATATGAAACCAGCGCACACCCTTTATGGGTTGTATTCATCTTTACATTGTGATACAAAGTACAAGTAGTATTCCTGTAGATATCTACTTAATCTTGTTGGAAGAGTCCAACTCAAATACAATAACTAATAATAGCTTGTTGGAAGAGTCCAGCTCAAATACTAACAAACAGTAGCAGTACATTTACATTTACTTCATATTGAGTTATGGGATGAATTCACAACCTTTATTGATACTTTGAGTTAAAGAGCACCCAACTATCACCCAATACACCCTTAGGAGTCTTGAAATGGTGGAATATGTATTTTTGGATATGTGTGCAAAATTTCAGACTATTCGGAGGTGATTTGGTTGGGTTTTTGGATTAAATGTGAGTTTCGGAAGAGTTTGAAGAACTTATGCTTGAAATTGAGGAGAAATGAGGATTTTTGTGTTGTTGGATGTGTTTTTAAGATTGGAACAAGTTTGAATAGGGTATTAGATCATATATGTGCCTTTCGTTGAGGTCCCAGGGGCCTCGGGGTGAATTCGGGTGGTTAAACGGGAGGTTTTTGGAGTTTAATTGCATGTTCAAGTTGCTGGTATATGTTGCCTTCGCACCTGCGGTTATGGGACCGCAGGTGCGGTCTCGCTGAAGCGGTTTGAGGAGCACTGAAGCAGAAGTCTTGGCCTTTGCCAGGTTTCGTAGAAGTGGAAGGAGGACCGCATAGATGGTCTCGCAGAAGCGAGCTGGGTCTCGCATGAGCGGAAATAGGAGCCCTGGTCAGGTTCCGCAGAGGCGGGGTATTGGATCGCATAAGCGGTCTCGCATATGTGATTGGGGACCGCAGAAGCGGAAAGTGGCCATAAGTGAAAAGTTCGCAGAAGCGGACGTTGACCGCATAAGCGGAAGTCGCATAAGCAGTATTTCATTCGCAGAAGCGGAATGACTGGCAGTTAAGTGAGATTATCTCCTTCGCAAATTTTTGAAAGAGTAACATTTTGGACTCCGAACTTTGAGAACATTGAGGCAATTTTTAAGAGGGTTTCGAGGGCTTTAACCAGGTATGGACTCTTGCACCTAGAATTCAATTTTATGGTGTATAAACATGGAATTAGACTGAATAATTAAGGAATCAAAGGTCAAAAATGGTGGTTTAGGGCTTAAACTTAAGAGAGTTTAAAGTAGGAATTTGAGGGGTCAAATGGACTCCGATTTTGGTAAATTTGATATGGACTCATGGCGAGACGAGGGATCCGGTGATGTGAATTTTATAATTTTTTAAGAAGTGGGCCCGGGGCTCGAATTTTGCCAACTTCGTGATTTTCAATGTTTTTCGAGTCTTTTTGATTGGGTTAGGTTCCATTAGCCTATTGTAACGTATTCTTTGTGGTTTTGATCAGATTCGGCGTGCGAGGAGGTTGATTCGAGAGGAAAAGGCAAAGCGAGCTAGATTTGTGGCCGGCTCGAGGTGAGTAATAGATGTAGATAATGACCTGAGGGTTTGAAACCCCGGAATATCGCATTGTGACGCTATATTGAGGCGAGACACGCACTCTATGATGAGTGCGGGGTCCTTTGTGATTGGGGATTGGGACTTAGTCCGTCCCGAGTGATGTTCATACTGTGTTCTTGACTAGAAATTATTTGGTAATCATCCTACTTGGATTTTATGGATATATTTGGGCTTTGTGCCGATCATTTGAATCCTTCAGGGATCATTGATTCCATATTACTTGGCATGTTAAATGATTTCAATCTTGAGTTTAAACACTGTTTTGAAATGTTCAACCATATTTCAAAGATTTGAAACTTAAACTACATTTTTCTGACATTGTGAGCTGAGAGCTATTACACTAATATTACCCGAGTGGTTTACGTGCATATTCAGGACTGAGTATAGATTGAGTTGCACACCGCAGCGATGTTATATTGATATTGCGCTTGGGTTATAGGAGCCCCTCCGGAGTCTGAACCCCCACAATGAGCGCAAGTACCCAAATGGATCGGGTTGCGCGCCGTAGCGGTCATATGCATTGAATTGCATTCATGCATTGATATTTATTTGTTTTACCTTTTATTTATTCGTTGCTATTTCATCGTTAAATGTGCTGGATTGCAAGTTATAGCTTTAAATTATAATATTTCATGATTTCTTATCTTCAGCCATTATATATGTTTATTACTCACTGAGTTGAAGTACTCACTTTATTCCCTGCACCATGTGTGCAGATACAGGTATCCCGGAGGCTCAGTAGAGTTATTGGCTGCTTATAGATTTATCGTGGAGTTGTCGAGGTAGCTGCCTGGCGTCCGTAAGACATGACTTCTCCCCTTATCCCTTTTGTTTCCGCATCTTAGACTCTTTATGTGTATATTTGATACTCAGTTGTATTTAGAGGCTCTAGACTCATGACCCCAGATCTGTTGGGAGTTGTTTGTTAGTTGCTATGGTTTTCCGTATTGTTTCTATTTATTATTGTGTTGGAAATCTTGTTAACTACTAAAATAACTCTACTGATTGGTAATGGGTTTCCGTACTTGGGTTGAGAGCGTTCAAATGGTCGGGCTTGCCTAGCAATTGTGTTGGGCGCCATCACGACCGGGATTGGGGTCGTGACAAGTTGGTATCAGAGCCTAGGTTACTAGGGCTCACGAGTCATGAGCGGGTTTAGTAGAGTCTCGCAGATCATTACGGAGACGTCTGTATTTATCATTGAGAGGTTGCAGAATCTTTAGGAAACACTTCATATTCTTGAAATTCTTGTCGTGCAACTTTGTTGATCCGGGAACTAAGCATTTGTATTCTATTCTCTCGTAGATGGCAAGAACTCGTGCTACCGGACATGACGAACGACCACCATTACCACCCGCTAGAGGCCTTGGGCGTGGTCGTGGTCGTGGTCGAGGCAGACCAGCGAGGGCAGCACCTGCAGATCCACCAGCTACCGCGGTTCAGGACCAGCCTCCATTTGTTGATACTCCAGCAGCACCTGTGCAGGCACCTACATTGCCCATTGCGATTCTAGGTCTCCGGGAGACCTTGGCTCAGATACTATCCGTTTGCACTGGCCTAGCCCAGGTAGTCTCAGCCACTACTGCAGAAGCTACATCGTAGGTATGGAGAGCCAGTCAGACCCCAGCCACTCGTACACCTGAGCAGGTTGTTCAGGGATTGCAGACACCGGGAGCGGTTCTAGCTCAGCCAGTTGCACCAGTTTCTCCAGTTGCATCAGTCGCACTAGCTCCAGATTATGTGGTTCCAGCTATGCAAGATGATGAGCAGCGTCAATTGGAGAGGTTCGGTAGGCTCCAGTCTCCGACGTTCAGTGGTGCAGAGGGCGAAGATGCCCAAGTATTTCTAGACAAGTGTCAGCGTATGCTTTGCACCGCAGGGATTTTGGAGTCGAGTGGAGTGTCTTTTACTAATTTCTAGTTCTCAGGGCATGCATTTGCATGGTGGGAGGATTTTGAGAGGCATAGGCCTGTTGGTGCCGCGCCCCTCACACGGTAGCAGTTCTCTACTCTCTTTCTGGAGAAGTACATCACGCAGTCTCGCAGAGATAAGTTGCGGCATCAGTTTGAGTGGTTGGTTCAGGGGGACATGTCTGTGACCTAGTACGAGATGAGGTTTATGCAGTTAGCTCAGCATGCTACTTGGATGATCCCAACAGATTGGGAGAGGATTAGGAGGTTCGTGGATGGCCTCAACTATTCACTTTGCATTTTGATGACCGGAGAGAGAGTTATGGGTGCCTCGTTCGAGGAGGTAGTTGAGATGGCTCGAGAGATCGAGACGGTTCGCCGTAGGGAGCGTGAGGAGAGGGAGGCCAAAAGGCCTCAAGGTTCAGGTAGCTTCAGTGGTGCTCCGTCTAGGGGCCAGTTCCAGCGTGGTAGAGGTCGTTCCTTCATGCCTCCTCAGGCAGGTCATCCAGAGTACAGTGGGGTTTTTTCACACCGTGGTCATCAGGGATTTTAGCAGGGTCAGTCTACACTTAGTGCCCTCCCAGCACATAGCTCTACTCCTGCCTCTTCAGCCCAGGGTTCTTCAGCAGTGAGGGGTTCCTTTCAGTCCCCTTCTCCAGCGTCGGGTAGTTGCTACGAGTGCGGTGAGTTGGGTCACATGAGGAGTCAGTGTCCTCGGCTTCGTAGTAGTTAGTCTCAACAGAGGGATCAGCCCTCATCTTCTGCTCCTGTTTCTTCAGCACCCACCCAGTCAGCTAGGGGTGGAGGCCAGGTAGCCATGGGCCGCCCCAGGGGTGGAGGCCGAACTGGCAGTGGTCAGGCTCGATTCTATGCTCTCCCATACATGAGGGACGCCATTGCATCAGATGCTGTTATCATATATATTATCTCAGTCTGCCACAGGGATACCTCTATCTTGTTTGATCCCGGATCTACCTATTCCTATGTATCTTCATATTTTGATCATCACCTGGGTACGACCTGAGGGTGTCTTGCTTTGCCTGTTCTTGTATCTACCCTGGTGGGTGATACTATTATTGTAGATCATGTATATCAATTTTGTCTGGTGACTATTGGGGGTCTGGAGACCCGAGTTGACTTATTGCTGTTGAGCATGGTAGATTTTGATGTTATTCTGGGCATGGACTAGCTATCTCCGTGCCATGCTATTCTGGACTGTCATGCCAAGACAGTTACGTTAGCTATTCCGGGTGTACTGGGGATTGAGTGGCGTGGTATGATTGACTATGTTCCTAGCAGAGTGATTTACTTCCTAAAGGCCCAGTGGATGGTTGGGAAAGGTTGTCTATCGTATTTGGCTTTTATGAGAGATGTTGGAGCTGAGACTCCTAGTCTTGATTATGTTCCCGTGGTGAGGGGTTTCCCAGATGTGTTTCCAGCGAACCTGTCGGGCATGCCACTGATGAGTGGTAATTTCACCACTCATTCTAGCCTTTTTTCCTTAGCTTTTATGTCCTTTTAATTATAAAATGAGGTTGTTTATGTTGGTTATTGTTAGATTTTCAGGTACATGATGCTACGAGATCATTTGAGTTGAATTGAAGCGGAATTGAGCTAAAGAGAGTGAAATAATGCAAAACTTCCAGTGATTCCGCTTCTGCGGAAGTTTGGTCGCGGAAGCATCCTCGCTTCTGCGTAAATTTGACCGCTTCTGCGTTTCAGGCATGGATTGAGAAATTCCGCTTCTGCGGAGGGAAAAGCGCAGAAGCGATCACGGTTATGCGAAGAGCGGATCGCTTTTGCGAAAATGGCTGAGAATGGAGAAATCGCTTCTGCAGTTATAGTATCGCTTCAGCGATGTCACTTATGCGACTTTGGTATCGCTTCTGCGGAGCTTTGCCATAATTCAATTTTTGCTTCTGCGTTGAGGTCTCCGCTTATGCGGAGACGCACCTGCAATGGTACTTCTGCAGGTGTGGAAATAGAGCATCAGGCCTAGGGAAGAATGGACATTTCATAATTTCTCATCCCAAATCATTTTTATACTCGTCCAAGCAGACATTTGAGGGATCTTTGGCTTATTTTCAGTTCTTAGAACTGGAGAGAACATTTTTGGAAGCTAGGGTTTTGCACACACACTTGGGTCTTGAATATTGAAGCTTGTGGTTAAGATTTTGTTACCCATTTATATTTATTTCTTCATTTCCTTGCTTTGTATTGAATATTTAAGTGTGTAGTATTTATTTCCAACACTTGAACCTT
>MU709689.1:0-27200 GCA_026770625.1 Nicotiana glauca
AGCTTTCGAAATGAGAATTCTCTTCCCAAATCAACTCTGGACTTCTTGAAATTTAATTCCGACCACGCGCACAAGACATAATACCTGAAGTGAAGCTGTTCATGGCTTCTGACTGCTGAACGGAGCGCTAGTGCTCAAAATGACCGGTCGGGTCGTTACAATGGGTTTAGCTACTCATGCTTGAACAAAAAATAAATAAATAGATGAATAAAAAGACATAATAATTAATTACTAAAGCAAAAAATACAAGAATCTATCGTTAAATCTAAGCTAAGGTGCCAAAAATGGCTATAAATGATGTTCTCACGAGTGCAGCTGCGTTCTGGAATTAAATGATGACCTAAAAATGGTAAAATATTCTATTTATACTAGGCTAAAAAAACTAGACAAAAATTCCCCTGCTGGGTCAGTGCGGGCAACGCAAAATGGACCATAGCTACACTAGGCTCTTGGACTTCAAAATCTGGGCTCTCTGAACTTGGGCTCCACGGACCGTGTAGAATGGACCGCGGCGGCAGAAGTCTCTAATGCAGTCCGCACAAGTATGACCGTAGACCAAGCAGCTTGAACCATGGCAAATATTAACTCTCTGAATCTCCCTTCCGTAGACCGCACAAAATGGTAGTGCAGCCGCGGAGCCTTCATCGCGGACCGCGCAATGTGTACCGTGGTCGTGTTGCTTGAAGCCCAATTTAGCCATCTCTATGAATCTACCTAGTGTGGACCGCACAAAGTCGAATGTCGCCGCACAAGGCCTTTTTGCCCTTAGTTTGTCTTGTCTTTGATACTTGAGCAGGTTTCACTCCCGTTGAGCCGATCTTTGACATTTCATCATTTTGGCAATCAAACCTGCAATCAAGCACACTTATAAGCCTTTTGGGAATATTTTGTAATAATTTATAACCAAAGCGTAAGCGAGAAGGAGCATAAAACACTACAAAATCCCTAGTTATCAACTCCCCCAAACTTAAGCCTTTGCTTGTCTTCAAGCAAACAAAATAAGGCCCACCCCTTAAGGGAAAATCCAAGTGTTTCCCGCTATCCTAAAGCAACCTCAACAAGCATCAATTGGGACTAACAATTTGTCACGACCCCAGTTCACCCTCTGTGAACATGTCATGACGGCACCTAGTCTCTATGACTAGGTAAGCCTATCAGTGCAGAAGATAAACCATAATCGTGAAAGAAAGTAAATAAAACTAAACTAGTAAAATCAAACGGTATTTAAGGTGCCGCTTGGCACATACCACAACAATTCTCGAAGCTAACAACGTTTCCAAAACCCGGAAACTCACAAATCACAAGCTAAGGGATACATAAGAGGCTCTGACTCAAGAATATCTGTACAAAAGGAAAATACTGATAGAACTATACTTATTACAGAAGATAGAAAGTGACTCTTTGGTCTGCGGACGTAGCAGATATACCTCGAAGTCTCTATAGAATGCCTCCTTCCCAGGCTGACAGAACTGAATGGGAATACCTGTATCTGCACAAGAAAAATGTGCAGGAGAGTAGCATGAGCGCACCACGGTGGTTCCCAGTAAGTATCAAGACTAACCTCGGTGGAGAAGTGACGAGGAATAGTCAAGGCACCTACCAGTCAAATAAATAGTATAATCATAGGAATAATGGAACCGATATATATATATATATATATATATATATATATATNTATATATATAAAGTCTGCATGAATAACAAAAAAATGCTACAATTTCCAATAAGGAAAAGAGGACAACAAGTAACAACGAGAATATAATAAATGATGATAAGAAATGATGGCAGAATCACAATCCAAATCCTAAGGTCACAACACAGCAAGGGGAAATCAAGTCAATAACTCATATCCTACAAGAATATTCACAAAAGGGCTTGATCAGCTTCTTCCCACAATTCTACCAAAAATCTCTGACAAACCATAACTCACGAGAAACCCAGCATCTGAAACCTAACACCTGGCATCTTGTTCCCCATCAATCTCACGGTCATGCTGATAACTAACTGGCTAACTAGGACCACTCTCACATATATAATGGACGAACGAGGGCGCATCTCCACCCTTAACAAAATCGGGAGGAATTCACCTCTAATGGGGTGTCCAACTACGTGTATGCTTGTGCAAGTGTTTTTGACAAGAATTTTCCCAACAAGTAAACATGAAAAGGAGAATGACTGCACGTACGAATTTTTCCTCACAACTTCCAAGCTGTAAAGCTCATACAGGTAAACAACCCACAATCACAATATTAAACAAATGGAATGCCTCCACAGGCCGTCACAATTCTTTAAAATCAACCCCTGATATAGCCCACATTATTTCGCCACGTGTGCAATTAATAACATAACACGTACCGCCTTATTTTGCCACACATGCATCATAATATTCCCACCTTATTTTGCCACATGCGCAACCCACATATAAGCATATGAAAATATCCCTCCTTATTACGCCGCATGTGCAATATATCAGTAGCAACAGTAGCACGGCAAAGACCTCGTGCAACCCCTCAACAACAATCGCACGGCAGAAACCTCGTGCATCGCAACATCAATAACCACACGGCAGAAAACTCGTGCCTCAACAATATCAATACCCGCATGGCAGAAACCTCGTGCCTCAACAATATCAAAACCCGCACGATAGAAACCTTGTGCCTTAACAATATCAATACCCGCATGGCAGAAACCTCGTGCCTCGACAATATCAAAACGACAAAATAAATGACAATATATATATGTAGGAACAAGGCAAGGAAATCAACTCAGGTATTTCCGCTCACCAAAAAACGGTACAACTAGCTCACAAGGAATAACTGTAACAGAGAAATACTAAGTGCAATAAGAACAACTCGACAAGGGAGAAATAATACGAAACAACGATTCCATAACACTCAGTCCAACAACAAGGAAGTTAACATGAATTGAATAATTACAATTAAGGAAAATATCAGCTAAACATGGGATATCTAACTTCTTTCCACTGAAGACCAATTAATTACACGAGAGATAGAAATAATGCTTTTTCAAATAAAGACAAGCAGTTAGGAATGTTACTGTGACTATAGAAGGACAATTGTCTACAGTGAAATAGGTAAAAGTCAATTAGGCAACAAGAATAAACCAAAAAGGGCAAGTAAATTCCAAGTAAGACATGTAGAGGTGAAACTAATAACAAGGAACTTAATCGTATCAAGAGCAACTTCATATTCGGTGATTCCAAGGATCTAAAAACCTAAAAGGGGCAATTTTCCACAAATAAGTCCGAGAACACACTCGTCACCTCGCGTACAAGGAATACAATCAACAAAGAAGACTCAAATCCTAAGGGGAAGTCCCCCACACAAGGTTAAGCAAGATACTTACCTTGAACCGGCTAAAATCAACTAGCAACCGCGTTCTTGCCACGAGTACTCGACTCCAAATGGCCCAAATCTATTCAATTCAACCACACATTGTAAATAACATCTCAAGCAACTGATTCTACTATTTAATTTAAATCTAAAGCATGAAATTAGGTAAAATAACCAAAATGCCCCTCAGGACAACATCTCAAAACCAGATGAATTTAACATTTTCAGAACCCTCATACTCTCACGAGTCTAACCATATAAAAATCTCTCAAATCGGAGGTTAAAACCCCCCCTCAAAACTCAATAATTCGGTCTATGAAGTTCTATCCATTTTTCATTAAAAATCTAAAATGAAAGGATAAAATTAAGAGGAGATTTATGAAAATTGGTCTAAATCGAGTGAGAAGCACTTACCTAAGTCGCCCAGGTGAAAATCCTTCAAAAATCACCAAGAACCGAGCTCTAGAAGTCAAAATGTGATAAAATGGTGAAACCCTCGAAATTGGGATTAAATTCTGTCTGCCGAGTTAATTGGCCATCACGAACGCGGACGAAGCATCGCGTTCGCAAAGAAGAAAAAGTGAATGGGCTTTATTACTCATCGGGAACACGAAGATGCGTTCGCGAACGCGAAGAAGAAGACTCTGATGGCTCAAGGACTGCCCTTCACCAAACACGAGGGCCTGTACGAGAACGAGAAGAGTGAAGCGGCCTAACTACGTGAATGCGGAAATGGGAACACGAACGCGATGGAGGGAGAGACAGAGTTTTGCGAACGTGAGGCTCTAAATGCGAACGCGAAGAAGGATTCTTGGTGGCCAGAAAAATAAGCTTCGCGAACACGAAGGAGTTTCGCGAACGCATAAGAGGATATCAGAAGCAGGAATCAGCAGTTCAAAAAGGAGGAAAAAGTACCCGTAGCCCATCCAAAACACACCCGAGGCTCCCGAAACCCCATCTAATCACACACACAAGTCATATAACCTAACACAAACTCGCTCAAAGTTCCAAATCATATAACACAACATCGAAACGGCGAATCAAACCAGAAATCAAGTTTATGAACTTCCAAATCTTCAAATAACGAATCTCATACCGAAACCTATCAATTCAATTCTAAATGACGCCAAATTTTGCAAAAAATTCCAAAATAACATAACAAAGCTGCTCCAACTCTCGGAATCGTATTTCGATCCCGATACCCCAAAAGTCAACTGTGGGTCAACTTCTTCATTTTCCAACTCCAACTTTTGCCGAAATGCCTCAATTCACCCTATGGGCCTCCAAATCTGAATCCGGACGCGTGCCTAAGTTGAAAATTACCATACAAAGCTGTTGAGATCATCCACGACCCATTCTGGGGTCGTTTACCCAAAAGTCCAATTCCGATCAACTTTTCACCGTTCTAACTTCCAAAACTAGATTCTTTCTTCCAATTTGATTTTGAACCATCCGAAAGCCGAATTCCACCATGCACGTAAGTCGATACTCATATTCAAAATCTGTTCCAGACCTTATGATGCTGAACAGAGCTTAAATTTCTCAAAACGACCGGTCGGGTCATTACACAATTGCCCTCAATACGAATGCATCATTAACAACATTTGAACTTAAAAAATAATGGATCAAGTGTGACACAAGAGCATCAAGAGTTGACTCATTACATCAAAGAACTCTCTAAATTACTTTGGACATTGTGGAACCCAGATTCACACATCCTCAACTCTCCCTAAGCAAACCTCACGTTTTAGAATATTGAAACACAAATCGAGGTTAATGGGATTTCACTCATCTCTCTCAAGGAAAGGTCACAAGTCCGGCTCTGAGTACCATATGCTTGCCCCTTATATAAGTATCCACTAATGTAAGCTTCATTCGATTCAAGATCATATAAAGCTTTTGTAGAGTCATTGTGAAGGTTTTTTGGTAAGGGTAGGACATGTTTTTTTTCAAGTGGGTTCAATCTTCCCTTAAGCACTTATTTTTGATTCATTTGGCACAATTCTCTTGACTCTTTGAGTCTTTTCAGTTCTTTCTAAGGGGTTATAGAGACACATTGTCACTCTTTCTTATGCATTTCAAACCATTTCTCCTTTTTCAACTTTCCCCACCTTTCTTTCTTTGTTTTTTTTTTAACCCCTTTGGGATCATTTTCATATTGAGCATTGTTTTTCTTCCATTTTCATTGCCTTTCCTTTTCTTCATTTATGTGCCTTTTTACCACTTCGTTTCACTCCTTGTCTCTCCCCCTAAACTTGTACTTTTTCCATGTGCTAAAGGAAAGATTTTGGTGCCAAGATAGGGTATCTTTAAGAATGAGTATAGCCTTGTATTATGGTTTCTTTTTTTTAAAAAGAAGGTCTAAGGCTCAAATGGGTTGACTAGGGATCTTATCATTGGTAGACTATGGAATTGTTCAAATTATCATTTGGATCAAGGAAAGCCTATAATCACTTCTCAAGTCAACTTCCACTTAGGATTTCACCTCAACAAACGTTCAGGGAAAGTTCTGCACCATTGGCTTGGGTCTTGGACTCGCAATTTGATTTCACACCACACACGCTGGGGGATTGCTAAAGACATCGAGTCGAGGGCCCACAATGACCTTAGTTACGATTCAAGAACACAATGGTCATTAAACCATTTTGATGATTGTTAGTCAACATGAAAGTCTCAAAGTTACGACCTTTACCATCCTAAATACAACATTTTGTCTTTGATCATGGGATCAAAGTCAAAGGTGTTAGGCCCAAGTGAAGCTTTGCTTTAGGTACCCTTAACTACAAACTATCAAAAACAAAAACAAAAACGGACTCAAAACCTTAAGAAGGTTATACACCATCTATCATTGGGAAAAACTACCCGGATCACACAATACTCCACCTTTGGAAAGAACCATGGCATGAAGAAAACCAAAGGCTTATTGAAAGCGCCAAAAATGAAACAAAAAGCTACGAGCCTACATAAGAAGCTAAAAATGAAAAAAATTTACGAAAATAGAAAATAGAATGAATATGCACAATAGGGGAATGAATATACAACGGGGGATGAATATATACAATAATGTAACTTTATATACAGACCAAAAGGAAGATATAAAGCACGATAAAAGTAACTAAATGTAAAGTTATATGCAGACCAACAGAAGATCAAAAGAAAGCATAAACTAAATCAATGTATATATACAGTCATCCAATAGATAAAATGTAGGGCGCACCCCCTCAAATAAAAGATAGCATTGTTCCCAATGCCAACTAGACAAGTGAGCACCAAAAAAATATAAGGAAAGAATATGGGAACTCCCTAAGCCTCGTCAGTTTGCATGGGAACATGATTGGTCCCCGGGACTTCTGTATGCACGGGAACCTTGGACTGGTTCCCGGTCTCCTGCTACTCAGCTGCTGGGACTGGGGCCTGGACCTGGACGGGCTGACTATTAGGAACATCCTTTGACTGACTGGAGGAAACCTTCGGTGGGTCCGGCAACTGGATGATTGCCTTATCTGCACTGGGGAGCTTCCTCTTCTTCCTAAAAAGCCTCTGTGTCTGCTCATGCTGTGGCTCTGCTGCTGGAGCTGGATCCTCAAATAGCAAGTCTAAGGGTAGCTGGTTTGCCTTCAGTTTGTCCACATCTGCTCTAAGCTCCTTCACAGAGTCCTTGGAAGCACGTGTCTTACGCAGTTTCCAGTTCTCCCCGGCAAGCTCCTTCAGAGCTTTGCCATGTGAATCCACTGCCTTAGACAAGGCATCCTGAGTACTGATAATCTTTTCGTGGTTCTCTAGGATCTTCTTCAATGTGTCCTTAATGGACTGTGGAATTTGTTCTGGCTGTAGTGCTGACTGAGCTGCAATAGTAGAAGACAGTTTAGACAACTTGGATGATGCAGCTGGCATCCAGCTGTTCAAGCTATGAAGTGCCTGACTCAGCTGGTGGGCAGTGATAGGATGGGCTCGAGAAGATGGAATTCCCGGGCCATCTGAAGTAGAGGGACCAACAGCAGCGGAAGGTCCCGGCAGCAACTCAATGGTGGTGGAGTCAGGCTCAGTAGAGGTCTCTACCGTAACCGGCTCTTCAGACTGGCCAGTTGGAGCAGAGGCAAGCGGCTTGTAATTATTGTCCTTGGGGTTGTCTGGCCCCTTCAGACTGTACCACGAAAACGGAGCCACAGGTTTGACCTTGACATCAAAAGGTCTCTTCTCCACTTCTAGGTCCCAGAAATACATAGTGAAGAACTTGAGAAAGGGATAGTTTCAATCTTTCTCAAGCCCACTGCAGAAATGACGCGGGACGTAACATTGCCCACGTTGATAGGGTATCCCTCTATAATAGATGCAACAAGAACAGCCTGGGTAAGTGGAATAGTCTAATCATGGGTAGTGGGGTCAAGCGGACTGCACACAAAAGTCAACCACCCCCTAGCCTCAAAGTTAAAGGTCTTCCAAAATATTTTGGTCTCTGTTTGCAACCACTCTGGAATAGTACCCGAGATTGCTAGGTATGAAGCTAACCACAGACGAACCTCTTCGCCCATTGCCAACTTTTCATTGTAAAGGGTCTCATCTTCTTCATTGAACCCCAAGTATTCATTGAGTGCCTTTCCAGTAAATACCACCTTTTTGTTCCGCACTTTGGTCTCTTTAGTTCCCTTCAAGATGTGGGCCACATTTCTATAGAACTCTTAACCATGTGCTCATTCGTCTTTACACATTCACTCCAAAAATGCTCCCAACCCACTCGAGTTTGAAATTGTCTATGCAAATTTGGGTGTAGGGGTAGAAGGTCTCGCTCAATAAAACTCCTCTCAAGAATCAGCCTTCGTAGTGGTCACCATTCCCCAAACTTGTGGAATGCTAACTAACTGACGAACCTATCCTCCCAAGCTGTGGGATTTCTAGTCCGGTCAACACCCCCAACCTGAGGTTAACCACCCCTCATACCTTTCTAGCACCTTGAACCTCCTCCTCATGTTCTTTTGCATTCTCCCCAGACAAAGAAGCTGTAGAGGAGTGGAGTAGTCCCCACTACCGGATGTCGAGCCCTCAGATGACTCATGCACAACATTGATTGGCCATCGGGCAGTGGGTGATGGCGGAGGAGTATCATCAGTCAGTCTAAACTTTTCGGGATAGTCAGGGACATGAGTAGGAATGGAATCTGAAGAGACACCCTGTGAAGGCATGTACTCACTCCCCGAAGAATGAGAAGTAGCTCTTTCTGCAGCTTTTATTAGTTTCCTTGTCTTTTTTATACTTTCCCGAACTTGGGGAGTGAGTTTTATCATCTTACCTTTGCCTCCCCAGGAGGAGTCACCTTTGTCGGGTTATTTGGATCCCTTTACTCTTTGTTTTACCATTGTCTGCAAGCACACACATCTAACATTGTTAGTCTAAGCACAGGCAGTGAAATGGATGAAAAATGAATTGCAGAACAAAAGCCCAAAAGTTGCAGAACATATTATAGACACAGTGCAATGTGGCCCGCACAAACAGGAGAGCGGCCGCACTGGAGGCACCGTGGACCGCACAAAAGCCACCACGATCCATATTGGGGCAGGGTCTAAAAGACTACCTCTCTTAATCTCTCCATTGCGGTCCGCACAAAGTGGTATCACGGCCGCGGTGGGCCAGTGCGGACCGCACAAAGAGCAATGCGGCTGCGCAGGCCAAGAAGTCACTTTCCCATAAATCAATACCGTGGTCCGCATAAAATGGTACCACGAATCGCATCAGTGCACTGCAGACCATACTAAAGCGACCACGGTCTGCGGAGGGTGCTTAGTTCAGGCACTAACTTAGGGTTCCAAATTTTTTGCAATATTGTTCAACTCATCACTACTTTGTCCCTACTCAATTTTCCACTTATTATGCACGTCAAGCATACAAAAACCAGTCGTTAAAACTAACCTAAGCTAATCAAATAGAGAAAAATGGGAAGAAGAATAAGCTATTGGCTACTGGACATGAAACTAAAATGAAATTATAAAATTAATCAAAGAAAAATGGATGAAATGTTACCAGATATGAAGATGGAATGCAAGTATTAAAACTAAGCAAAGATTTTCGTGCAATACAGAAGGTGAAGAGTAACTTTTAGGGTTCTGAGTGTTAAAATTTTGAAAAGTGTAACCGGTGACTCCTGAGTTATATTTATAGAAAACCAGTGGGACACAACCTTACCTACCAACGTGGCCGCACAAAATGGACCACAGACCGTGCAGGGTTTGTTCACAAGAAGTCTGAGTAGGCAACCTCCGCAGTCTAAGCAAAAGCGACAGCAGCTACGGAGGTCCACCACGGACCGCACCAAATACAATGCGGCCATGGTGGCAAACTTCAGAGAGTACTCCACTTGGCCTTCACCAGTGCGGACCGCACAAAGTGCAATGCAGCCGCACTAGCAACTTCAGAGCCTATTCAGATTTTCCAAAATATTTTGCACTGCATCAACACAATCCCTGCAACATCTCACAACCAATTAGTCCAAAAATAAACCTAAACTACAAAGAAAATCAAAGAAAATGAGAAGAAAAAGACATGGGTTGCCTCCCAAGAAGTGCCTGACTTAACGTCGCGGCACGATGCATGTTACCATCACATCACTTCAAATGAACAACAGCCACCATATGGCTATCATCAAACTTTCCAAGATAATGCTTTACCCGGTGCCCACTAACTCTGAAAACTTCACCATTTTTGTTCTTGAGATCAACAGCACCAAACGGGGTCACAAATACAACTTCAAATGGCCCACTCCACTTTGATTTGAGATTTCCCGAAAATAGACGTAATCGGGAATTGAACAAAAGAACTAGATCATCAACTTTGAATTCCTTCCCTCGAGCATATTTGTCATGAAGGTACTTTATCTTGTCCTTATACAAGGACGAGCTGGAGTAGGCATGAAATCTAAACTCATCGAGCTCATTAAGTTATTTAACACGGAGATTGGCCGCAACATCTCATTCCAAATTCAACTTCCGCAAAGCCCACATAGCCTTATGCTCCAATTCGACTGGTAAGTGACATGCTTTCCCAAACACCAACCGGTATGGTAACATACCAATTGGGGTCTTGTAAGCAGTCCGGTAAGCCCATAGGGCATCATCCAAATTTTTCGACCAATCGGTCCTATTAGCATTGACCGTCTTTGACAAGATACTCTTTATTTATCTATTGGATACTTCGACTTGACCACTAGATTGAGGAAGATAAGGGGTGGGCACTTTGTGATTAACTCCATATTAAGCAAGTAATGAATCAAAAGCCTTATTACAAATGTGCGATCCCCCATCACTAATGATTGACCGAGGTGTGCCAAACCTTGTGAAAATTCTCTTCTTTAAGAATGCAACCACACTCCTCTCTTCATTGTTGGGCAAGGCCGTGGCCTCAACCCACTTTAACACATAATCAACCGCTACAAGAATGTAAGTGTACCCACACGAGCTAACAAAAGGGCCCATAAAATCGATACCCCAAACATCAAAGATATCAACTTCAAGAATTGTGTTTAGAGGCATCTCATCTTTCTTGGAAATCCCGCCCGCTTGTTGACATTGATCACATTTCTTCACTAAGTCACATGCATCTTTGAACAAGATTGGCCAATAAAAAACACAACTCAAAACTTTCAAAGTCGTTCTCACCCCTCCATGATGGCCACCATAGGGGGATGAATGATAAGCCTCCAAAATACTTAATTGTTCTCCCTTCGGGACACACCGTCGAATTACTCCATCCGTGCAAATCCTGAACAAGTACGGCTCATCCCAATAAAAGTCCAAACTATCCCACTTGAGTTTTTTCCTTTCGTTAGAAGAGAGCTCACACGGGATTATTCCAGTCACGAGGTAATTAGCAACATCAGCAAATCATGGAATATCATTCGTTGACACCGCAAGGAGTTGTTCATCGGGAAATGAGTCATTGATTTCTAGCCCATCACAAGGCCTCCCCTCTTCCTCCAAACGGGACAAGTGGTCTGCCACTTGATTTTCACTACCTTTTCGATCCACAATTTCTAGATCAAATTCTTGGAGAAGTAGCACCCATCTCATCAACCTTGCCTTTGAGTCTTTCTTTGTCATCAAATACCTAAGGGCGGCATGGTCGGTGTGCACAATGACCTTAGCCCCCATAAGGTATGGTTGAAACTTCTCCATAGCAAACACTATAGTCAACAACTCTTTCTCAGTGACCGTATAGTTCCTTTGAGCCGCATTCATAGTCTTGCTTGCGTAGTACACCGGATGAAACATCTTGTTCACACGTCGACCCAACACTGCCCCAACTGCAACGTCACTAGCATCACACATAAGCTCAAAGGGCAAGCTCCAAGTAGGTACTGTAATGATCGGGGCGATGGTCAACTTTTGCTTGAGAAGTTAAAAGGCCTCCATGCACTTTTCGTCAAAGACAAACTTAGCATCCTTCTCTAGTAGCTTGCACAAGGGGTTAACTACCTTTGAAAAATCTTTAATGAACCTCCGGTAGAACCCCGCATGACCAAGAAAACTCCTCACCCCTTTGACAGCAGTAGGGGGAGGAAGCCTTGAAAACACGTCTATCTTGGCTTTATCCACTTCAATTCCGCGCTTTGAAATTTTGTGACCCAGCACTATACCCTCTTCAACCATGAAATGGCATTTTTCCCAATTGAGTACAAGGTTGTTGTTTTCACAATGGGCCAACACTCTATCCATGTTTTTCAAACACTCATCAAAGGAATCCTTACCCACGTTGAAATCAACCATGAAAACCTCCAAGATATCTTCCACCATGTCGATGAAAATAGCCATCATGCATCGTTGGAAGGACATCAGAGCATTACACAATTCGAGAGAAAGCGAATGTGCCATAAAGATGGGTAAAGTTGGTCTTCTCTTGGTCCTCCGAGGCAATTAGAATTTGATTGTACCCCAATTAACCATCTAAAAAGCAATAAAAAGCACGCCCCGCAAGATGATCTAGCATTTGGTCAAGGAATAGCAATGGGAAATGGTCCTTTCGGGTCACCTTATTTAGATTTTGGTAGTCCATGCAAACCCTCCACCCGGTAATGGTTCGTACGGGAATAATATCATTATTGTCATTTGTCACCACAGTCATCCCGCCTTTTTTGGCACACATTGTACTGGAGAGGTCCATGAGCTATCAGAGATTGTATACACCACACCCGCATCTAGCTATTTAATCACTTCCTTCTTCACCACCTCTTGCATAGCCTCATTGAGCCTCCTTTGGTGTTTTAAGGAAGGCCTTGCATCCTCTTCCAAAATGATTTTATGCATGCAGAATGCGGGGCTTATTCCCCGAATGTCGGCCAATGTCCACCCAATTGCTTTCTTCCTCCTTTTGAGAACTGCCAACGTAGAGTCTACCTACAAGTTAGTGAGGAAAGAAGAAATAATAACTGGTAAAGTAGAATTTGAGCCCAAAAACTCATACCTGAGGTGTGGAGGAAGTGGTTTCAGCTCCAACACCGGTGGCTCCTTAATAGATGGCTTAGTTGGTGGAGTTTTCCGATTTTCAAGATCCAAAGACAATTTCCTAGGCTCATAAGAATATGAGTCCATACCATGCAAAGCATTTACACACTTCACTCTACTAGCATCATCATCAACATCAAGATTTAGAAGCACGACCTCAAGGGGATCCTCCACATTAATCATAGGACTTGTATCATCCACTATCACAGCTGTGACAGTGTCCACAAATGAGCACATTTCGGTGCTATTGGGTTGCTTCATGGATTTGCAAACATAGAAGACTACCTTCTCATCCCCTATTCAGAAAGTGAGCCCACCCGCTTCAACATCAACCAATGACTTCCCCGTTGCAAGGAAAGGTATTCCTAGAATAATTGGGACTTCAAAGTCTACTTCACAATCCAAAATGACAAAGTCGGCCGGCAATATAAACTTGTACACTCGGACAAGCACATCATCAATTATGCCCAAAGGTCGCTTCATCGATCGATCCACCATTTGAAGTCTCATTGAGGTTGGCCTAGGTTGCCTAATTCCCAAGGTCTTGAAGACCGAATAAGGCATCAAATTTATGCTAGCCCCCAAATCACAAAGGGCTTTGGCAAAATCCGCACTTACGATAGTGCAAGGGATAGTAAAAGATCCGGGGTCTTCAAGTTTTAGGGCCATATAATGTACGATAGCACTCACTTGATGAGTCATTTTAATTGTTTCACACTCCATCAACCTCTTCTTAGTCACCAAATCCTTCATAAACTTTGTATACCCCGGCATTTGCTTGAGTGCCTCCACCAAAGGCACATTGATTGTAAGGCTCTTCATCATTTCAATGAACTTTTTGAATTGGTTGTCACTCTTTTCCTTGGCTAACCGTTGAGTATAAGGCGGAGGTGGCCTAGGCAAAGGTGCCTTGGCTTTGGGCACCACTGGCTCGGGCATGTCAATCACGTGTTCCCTAGATGGGTTCACGGCATCTTGAGTTTCCACCTTGACCTCATCAATATCAATCCTTACATCATTGTTTTTATTGTGCTCAACCACATTCTCATCTACAAAAGGACCTACATCCTCTTGGGACCCAACATTATTATAATCAACTTACTTTTCTTTCGAGGCTTTCACATCACCGCCTCTCCCACTTCTTATTGTAACCGCCATCATATGATTATTCCCACCCTTCGGGTTCACTACCGTATCACTTGGTAGGGCACCCTTGGGGCGAGTATTTAATGATTGAGAGATTTGGCCTATTTGCACCTCCAAATTCCGAATAGAGGTATTGTGGAAAGCTAATTGAGCATCAGAGTCTTGGTTCTTCTTCATCATTTGCTCGAAAATAATCTCAATTCAACCAATATCATTACTCAAAGAGCTAGACCCTAGAGATTGAAACGGAGGAGGATTGTTCGGTTGTTGGCACATCGCTGGCCTTTGAAAGCCATGCCCCATGTTGCCTTGATTACCATTATTGTTCCACCCGCCTTGACCATTGTTGTTCCAATTGTTGTTGTTATTCCCATTCCAATTTCCTTGGTTGCCCGAATTGTTGTTCCCCCAATTACTTCCTTGATTGTTGTTGTTCCAATTACCGCCACCTTGTTGATTGCCCCAATTTTCTTGAGGTCGCCATTGTTGGTTGGCGGAGTTGCCTCGATTGCCTTAATAGTTATTGACATATTGGACCTCTTTGCTTTGATCATCATAACACTCATATGAAAAGCCACCACCATCATCATATTGATCACAATTTCCTTGAGATTATTGCCCTCTTTGCCTCCTCTTAAACATATTCACTCCTTCCATGGCATTGACTTGGCAAGGATTTTGGACTTGTTACAATTGCGCCTTCGCCAATTGATTTATAGTAGCAGTAAGCTCGGCAATAGCTTGATCGTGATTATGCAATTCCTTGTGAAAATAGATGACCGAGGGGTCACCTTGTGGCACATTCGCTCTACTTTGCAATGCCGAAGAAGTGTTGGCAATTTCATCCAAAATATCACAAGCTTCATTGTAGGGAAGCTTCATAAACTTGCCTCTGGCCAATTGGTTCACAATGCAGCGATTTGTGGTGTTGATGTCCCGATAAAAGGTTTGTTGGATCATCACTTCGGTCATATCGTTATTTAGGCACTCTTTCACCATAGTTCTAAACCACTCCCATATCTCCTGCAAAGGTTCTGTTGGTTCTTGCTTGACTACAAATATCTCATCTTGAAGTGTCGCCATATGCCCGGGTGAGAAGAACTTAGTAGTAATTTTATCCACCAACTCATCCCAAGTTGTGATGGAATGATTGAGGAGTCTCTCTAACCAATCCAATGCTTTCCCCCAAAGTGAGAACGGGAAAAGTCTCAACCTAGAAGCATCTTCGGACACATTCGTTTACTTGCTCCCTCAACATGTATCTACGAACCCCTTGAGATGCTTGTAAGCATTTTGATCGGAGGTGCCTATAAAATACCCTCTTTGCTTGAGCAAGGTCAATATTACATTTGTGATTTGAAAGTTCCCCGCCTGAATTCGGGGAAAAACAATGGCACTCGCATACCCTTGATTTGGGAGGACTCTTGGAGCCACTCTTGGCGGTGGAGGAGGAGGGTTTGGAATATCGTTGTTCTTATTTGCATTGGCCTAACGGCCTCTACGTTGAGCTTGAGGTAATATAGGAACCTCATCTTGATCAAGTTCATCTACCTCCTCCCCTGCCATCGCATTGCCAAGAGGGTCATTAGCATTGAGAGCCATTGGTACCTGAGTAATTGACACAAACAAAATTAGTAAACAAGAAGGAAAGAAGAACAAAACACAAAACTAACTAAACAGATAGCCAGAACCGTTTGATCCCCGGCAATGGCACCAAAAAGTGATCGCAGCCAACTCCACGCTACTACAAAGTAGGAAGAGTGGGTCGCAATAGCTTTTATCCGATATGAGGGTCGAGATCGAATTCCACAGAGAGCTAGAATTTGGAGCTAGGTATCTGTCTAAAATAGAATTGCATGTTTGATCCAAATGTCACTTCCATACATTTTGGGGGGTTTTCAATTGTAAACTACTATTATCAAACAACTAATAGAAGTTAGATTATGCTACAAGATAATTGTTAAAGTTGTTTCTAATGGTATAAAGGGCACTAAGGTAGTGACTTTCGCCTAGGTGGGCAATTGACGGGTAATTTGCTTCTAAGGCTCGACTGATATGATTGGGGAAATATATATAACCAATGCACAATTTTACCCACTTTCACACCTCTTGGTAGAGAGAGTGTTTTTCCCCAATTGACTCTCTCGAGACCAAATGGGTAGGAAAATTAGCTCAGGCAACTAGGGTTCAAGTCGATAATTACTCTCTCGAGGTTTAACCCTTTAATTGGGACTATCAATTCTCTTGAGTCCATCTCAATTCCTTGTTGGGTCAACTTTGGAGACTTAGACCCCCTTTCTTAAGAAGAACCCAAATCAACTTAGCACAAATCAGTGTTTGCAACCACCAATTCATAAATTGAACCATAAAATTGACCCGAATACAAACACCCATAGTCAATCTAACCTTAAATCACAACACTCATCAATTACCCACACTAGGGTTGAGCCACATCCCTAGCTAATGGGTTTATCTACTCATGCTTGGACAAGAAAATAGAGAAATAGATGAAGAAAAAGACATAATAATTAATTGCTAAAGCAAAAAATACAAGAATTTATCGTTAAATCTAAGCTAAGGTACCAAAAATGGCTACAAATGATGTTCTCACGAGTGTAGCTGCGTTCTGGAATTAACTGATGACCTAAAAATGGTAAAATATTCTATTTATACTAGATTGAAAAAATTGGACAAAAATACCCCTGCGGGGTCAATGCGAGCCGTGCAAAATGGACTGCGGCTGTATTAGGCTCTTGGATTTCAAAATCTGGGCTCTCTGAACTTGGGCTTCACTGACCATGTAAAATGGACAGCGGCCGCAGAAGTCTCTAACGCGGTCCGCACAAGTATGACCGCGGACCGCACAGCTTGAACCATGGCAAATGTTAACTCTCTGAATCTCTCTTCGGCGGACCACACAAAATGGTAGTGCGGCCGTGGAGACTTCACCGTGGACCGCGCAATGTGTACCGCGTCCGCGTTGCCTGAAGCCCGATTTAGCCATCTCTCTGAATCTACCTAGTGCGGACGGCACAAAGTTGAATGCAGCCGCACTAGGCCTTTTTTCCCTCAGTTTGCCTTGTCTTTGATAGTTGAGCAGGTTTCACTCCCTTTGAGCCAATCTTTGATATTTCATCACTTTGTCGATCAAACCTGTAATCAAGAACACTTATGAGCTTTTTGGGACTATTTTGTAACAATTTATAACCAATGCATAAGCGAGAAGGAGCATAAAACACTACAAAATCCCTAGTTATCGGGCACACAATCTGATCCCACTGTACAACAAGATCCTCCATTATTCCACCATAATAGTATCAATAATTATAAACAAATAAATGCATGTTGCGGTGTACAACCCGATCCCATCATATAACAAAATCAGTATCATAACTCATCGTAGCAATCCACCCTTATTCATCTATTGCGGCGTGCAAACTGATCCCACTATATCAATACAAATTCAACCCTATTCCTCTTACCAATCCACCCATATTTCACCCGTTGCAGTGCGCAACCCGATCTCACCGTATGAGTACAATTAATCACTGGGTACAGTTAAATCCATAATTCAGATCACAAGAACCTCTATGATTGATGAATATAAAGCTGAATCAGAAAGGAAACCTTGTACCAACTTAGAAATTCACATATGCAATACTACACGGCAAGACAAGTCCAGTAAATGAAAATTATAAGGAGAAAGTAAGTCAATTAAGGCAAATAGCAGAGTGTCATGAAAGAATGAATAGTTCAAACATTTTTAACATGAGAAACAATGATTTGCAAGTAACAAATAAAGCATGGAAGGCATTTAGAGCACATTATAGTTAAGGAAAGGAATGAGCTAATTAAGGAAAAGTGGAAAATTAGGGAAACAAGTAATTCGGCGTATAAACACTTTTCACCTCACATATACTCCACAACACATGATATTCACATAGCACATATTCTGAGGGTTCCTAATACCCTCAAATGACGGTTAAATTCAACACTTACCTGACTCTGTAGTCAACTCATAGCTCTATCGAGATTTCCCTAGAATTCGCCTCCCCACCACTCGTATCTAACTACAAGTGACTCAACAATATCAAATATTGCTAAAGGAATCAACTACGATGCATAAATTTAGAATTCTCACTCTTTTCCCCAAAAAGTCAAAATCAACCCTGGGCACGCTTGGTCCAATCTCAAAATTCAAACCAAAACCCGATTATCCATTCACCCCCGAGCCCAGTTATTTAATTAGTTTCGAAATCTGACCTCAAATTGAGGTATAAATCCCTAATTTGAGGAAAAAATCCAATTCTTCCTAAATCCCTAGTTTTCTACCATGGAAGATCAAAGATTAGGGCTAGAAATTAATGGGTGATATTAGAAATGGAAGAAAATGAGTTAAAGTGCACAAGCCTATGAATTGATGTTAAGTTTTCTCTTCAAAAGCGTCCTAGGCCAAGCTCTAATGAAAGGGTTATAAAAAAGAGGAGAAATCGCATTTTGAACATTTAAATCACTGGGCGTCAGGCCTTCTTCGCGTTCGTGAACGCCTGACGCGGTCGTGAAGTAGTGGCTCAAATAGCCTACGCGATCGCGAGATATCCTTCGCATTCTGAAAGCTTAAAACCACCATCCTACACTTTCCTGAGCCTTGTGCCGTGTTTGCATAGAGTATTGGTCAATTTTCCTTCCCTTAGGCCCCATGCCGATGCGTTCGTGAGAAGCTGGCCGCATTCGTGAAGGGTAATGGCCCCACTGCTCTACATTCGCGACCCAACTATCGCATTCGCAATTGAAGGAATTTCCTCCTCAGCCCAGTTCACTCTTCACGATCGCAAGAGTATCTTTTTGATCGCGAAGAAGAAAGCATCAGAAACCAGCAGAAGTCTAAGAACTAGATTTTTCTAAGTTTAATTTATCTGCAGCCTATCCGAAACTCACCCGAGTCTTCGGGCTCATAACTAAATATGCACACAAGTCCAAAAACCTTATACAAACTCGTTCGCATGATCAAAATACCAAAATAACACCTAGAACTACGAATTGAACACCAAATCAAATGAAAATTTTAATAAAATTTTAGAACTTCTATTTTAGCAAACGGACGTCTAAATCACGTCAAACTAACTCTGTTTTTCACCAAATCGGACAGACAAGTCATAAATATAGTAATAAACCTATATCAAAAACTGGAACCAAGATATGGACCTGTTATCAACAAAGTCAAATATTTGTCAATCCTTTAAATTTATTAAACCTTTAAACTTCAAATTTTCGACAAAAAGCGATAACTGGAGTTAGGGACCTCCGAATTCGATTCCGAGGATATGCCCAAGTCCTAAATAACGATACGGACCCATCGAGACCATCAAAATACGGATTCGGGTTCATTTGCTCAAAACATTGATCGAAGTCAACTAAAATGGATTTTTAAAGCAAAATTTTATATTTTATCAATTTTTAACATAAAAGCCTTCCAGAAAAATATTCGGATTGCGCACGCAAAATTGAAGAAGACTTAAAGAAGCTATTGGGGGATTCAAAATACATAATTAAGATTTAAAATTTTAGATGACCTGTCGGGTCATCACACTCATTTGGGTAAGAACAATAGGACTCATTCTCCAATGCCTGGAAATTTGTCTAATATAATTCTTTAAACAAAATTTAAGCAATGAATGGGACAATTTCCTATTTCTTCTCTTCTTTAAAAATAAATTTCGTATAAGTTTAATACAAATTTGATATATCTAAAATAATATACATACTAAAAATAAATTTGATACAACTAATTATATAATATATAACTTATTTATAACTTATCTACAACTTTCATACATTATTTTTACCCAGTTAAATACATCTATAATATTATACAACTTAAATATAATTTTATACAATATATCTTTTGTATGTATTTTGTATATGATACATATCAAAAATTTTATGTAAAAAATAGGATTTATAACTTAAATACAAATTTCATACAACGATTCATACTTTATACAATTATTTTTTAACTTTCTTACAACATTCAAATTAAAAAAAATTATATTACAACACAATAGAAGCTAAATACAATTTACATAAAACTTTAATACAATTCCATAAGTATATTGCATGTTATTTGTTCTTCTTCTGTTTTTTTAGCTTCAATCTGAAATTCAGCCAAAATCAAGTTTAATATTCACCAAACACCCTCAAAATTAAGATATAACACTCCAAATAATACTTCTAATTATTTCCAACAATACTCAATCCAAATGAACAGTAGTTTTTGAAAACTCAAGTTCGAATTAAAAGTTTTGAGGTTTTTTAATGGCTTTCAATGATGGGTAATCAAGCACCTTCAAAATTTATTGATTGACAATTTCAATTCGAACATTAGTTGTGCAACATGAAATGAAATTGCTAAGTTAAAAGGAAGAGAAAAATGAAGGAAGAAAATTGGGGAAAGAGGAGAGAGAGAGAGAGAGAGAGAGAGAGAGAGATAGAGAGAGACGGGGAGAGAGAAAAAGAGAGGGAGAGAGAGAGCATTCCTACTATAAAGAGATACTCATTCATACTAATTATATATAATTGGTAAATTATATATTCCCATAAAATTACGTTAAAACTTGATTAGGAAGGATAATAAAATTTCATACATAGTATAAGAAGGTAAAAATCCCTAGATAAAATGACAAGTGCTATAAAACAATAAAAGAAGAAGAGTATTGCGAAGAAAAGTAGAGAGAGAATTCTTATTGATTTGGGATGAATTACTATGGAATATAACCCCTCTATTTATAGGGAAAAAGTAACTTAGCCACCAAGTAACAAATCATAAAATCTCTCTAAAATATAGACATTCACCTTAAATATAATTTTTTTATAATACCCCTTCCCTTTGAATATCTATTCAATAGATAATGTGCCTCACTAAAACATAAACTAAAATAAACCCAGTGAAAAAAATCTTTAGTGAAGGAAAAAGAGTACATGTATCTAACAATACGCCTTTTGGTTGCCTCGTTAAAAACCTTGCAAGAAAAATCCAGTGGTACAAAATCTTATAAGGAAAATAGTACAATGCGTATTAACTCCCCTTGATGAGAGAATCAAGTCGCATCTTTAAGCCTTTGCATTTCAATCTTGTGCACCATCTTTAAAAGATCGTTGGTAGAAATTAGATAAACAGTCAACCATATCAACTTATATGAATATGTTGCACCTTGAAATTATAATTCGTGATAGATATGTAATGTCTTCATATAATATCGTGGAATAAATTTTTCAATATCTGCATAGAGGAAAAAAAATTTGCTATCACATTATCATGCTTATAGTTATAACGCAGTTTATATGTGCATAAATTGTACTTAGGATATGGTATTTCAGAACCAAGGATTGTATGTGCTTTAAGCGATTTAAATCCTTCAGGGATAGTCATATAAGTCAAGTCATATAAGCCATTTAAATAGGCTTTAGTTGCATATCAAGTTTTCATGTTATGCTAGACATTTAAGATAGATAACAATGATTCCACACACCATTGACTTTATACTTTCAAGTGTTTGAACTATAACTCCAAAACTATATGTCTTTCATATGAAACAAATTCTATTTGAACTGTGTCTCTTTCATTTGGCCAATATTTTTGTGTTTTTATTCCACAGACTTAAGATCCCCATCTATACTTAATGCTATCATAGATGTCGTCGACGGATATTTTATATCGGTTCCAACATTTTTTCATAAAGACATAACATAGAGATCTCTTCCCTCATATTTTCAGGTATCTAACCCTCTCCTGAGATTTTATGAAGTGTTATGTCAAGTGATATTCTTGATCACTTTCCTCCTTTTTATGATCACTTGCTCATCTTCTTTATCAAGAATCTTATTTGAAGTTGTTTTGTCGATACGCTTTAAGCGTAACATAGACTTTGTCCTTCTAGGACTTATTATAATACAAGCATTTGTAGTGAGAATATAGTTATTTTCTTTGGTCAGCAAATGCGTCTGACATGCTTTACAATAAATTGCCGATGAATGACCTTTTTATGAAGTTCAAGTTTATATTGTTCTATTTGATGATCTAGATATATAAATGATAATTCATTCCCCGTAACTTTTTCTCAACAATTTATCATGTCTCCCCCTTATGTTAGAAAAACTAACTTGCTTCTTCAACTTTGGAAACTCACCTTTGTGCATTATGATGTTAGTTAAAAAATACATCGCGCATCAAAAATAATAAGATGGAATTATTTGACTCCTGACCCTAAACCATTTGTGATGGGAGAATGTAATATACTTTTACATATAACATATACCAAACTGATATAGATAACTTTTTTCTCATAAGAAACGATTTAACTATTAAGCGAAGGCACTCAATAGTTATTTTGTGTAATGACCTGTCTGGTCATTTTTTCCTGTACTTGCTTCTACTGATTTATGACTCGCGGGGATGGTTAGTTCGGGATTTGGAAGAGTTTGGTTGAAATCGGAACACTTGGTTCCTTAAGGTTGGCCTGAAAGGCCAAGTTTAACTTCGGTTAACATTTTGAGTCAACGACCTTGAAATTGGGATTTGACGGTACTAATAGGTTTGCATGATGATTTCGACTTGGGCATATGTTCGGATTGGGTTTTGGATGACCCGGGAGCGTGTTGGCGCATAATAGTGAAAGTTGGTTCTTGAAGGTTTTTAGAAGTTCTCTAAATTTGTTTTAGTGTGGGTTTTTATGACATCAAGGTCCAAACGGGATTCCTAGACGAAAAATAATTCTGTAATGTCATTTAAGACTTGCACGCTAAATTTGGTGTCAATCCGAGTAGTATAAGTATGTTTCCTCACATTGGAAGTAAATTGAAGAACATGAACTTCATAAGTTTGAATCAATTAGTTTTAGGGTATAATTTCTAGTTTTGATGTTGTTTCGGGCGTTCTGAGGGTTTGAGCGAGTCTGTTTTATTATTCCAAACCTGTAGGTGTGTTCGAGAAAGGCCCAGGAGGCCCTGAGGGTCGATCAAACGAGGCTCAGTTTAAGTTGGAAAAATTGAGCAAGAACTGAATGACCAGCTTCTATCGTAACCGCATACGCGGTTAGTCAGCTGCAGATGCGGGCTCGCATGTGTGTGCCTTGACTCGTAGATGTAGCCAAGGGTGGGCATCCCAGAATCGTAGATGCGGCCCTTCTCCATAGAAACGGAACCATAAAAGCAGTGGGACTTCCACAAAAGTAGCCCCACCCGATCCAATGAAGTTCCATAGAAGCGGACCATTGTCCGCAGATGCGGGGCGCAGGTGTGGCCCATGACCGCAGGTGCAAAAATCACTGAAGGCAGTTGCCTTCATTCAATACGGGCCTTAGATGCTTTTTGGCTTATTTCACTCCACTGTTGGGCGATTTTGAGCTTCTTGAGAGGGGGTTTTCACCAAGCTTTTGGAGGTAAGTAATTCCTACTATATGTGAGTTAAATACTTGGATTTTGGGTAAATTAACATATAAAGATTAGTGAAAATTATGGAATTTATGTAAAACTTAGTTTTTTTATAAAAACAAAATTAATCACAACATTCGTCATGGAATGAAGTAAAAAATCATATATTCTTGATCCTTAGGTTATGGGTAACAACTTCCTTCGCAAATTTTTGGAATCGGGGCACGTGGGCCCATGGGGTGAATTTTAGGAATCTATCTTTGGGGTTGGATAATCACTTTAATAGCTAGAAAATGAACTTCTAAACCTATAGTGATTGGTTTTTACACTATTTGAATAGTTTCGGATTGTGCAGCTTCGGTTTGAGGATTGAGCGCATTCTTAAGTTTAAAGTAGGCTCAAAACGAGGTAAGTCTCTTTTCTAACCTTGTAAGAGGGAAATTTCCCCATAGGTGAACTTAATTAATATGTGGATATTTGTGGGGCCTACGTACGTAAGAAGTGACGATAGTCCTTATGTAGCCACTATTTATGTAATATACAGGCAGTTCTAGGTTTACACCATACTTTGTGGACACTACTATTTGATTCTATGTGCTAATTGTATGAAAGGAATTAAGATGAAGAAATTCTAAGGATTTTAAGGCTTCAAGTCGAGTTGTCTTCATTATTGAAAAAGAATCAAGGAAAGGTTATGATTTAAATAATAAAATTATGTTTGACCGCGTAGCACGTATGACTCGTGAACGAGGTTATATTTTTATCACATCGCATGTATGATCCGCGAGCGGGGTGAATAGATGTATCTATGGTTCACGCTATTCGACCCTCGGCAGTGCACATTTTATTTTTATGTTGGATCGGGCCAAACGTCCTCGATGGTAATTATGTGTGATGGTAGAATTGGAACTCTTTATAGTTGTGTGCTCCGTTGCGTGACATGCCACTGGTTTAAAATAAATAAAGTGCCTTGCCTTCTTAAATAATAGGAAAGGATTCCTCGGTTATTATTCTGGTTTGAGCTTGACTGCTATCTACATACACTATGATTTAAGAATTGGAACTTCATATTATTATATTGTTGGCCCTAGTAAGTATTGGAGTCGACCCCTCGTTACTACTTCTTCGGGGTTAGGAGATATACTTACTGGATACATATTTTTATACACTCACGCTACACTTCTTTACTTGATTGTACAGGCTCTAAGGCAAGTGCAGCTGGCCATCCGTCCGGCGCGTAGATTTGACTCCTCAGCTTGAGACTTTCCACCATTCTGTAGCAGCTGGAGTCTCTCTTGTGTCTTTATTTTCCTGTTTATTTCTTTTCCAGACAGTAGGATAGTATGGTTTTGTATATTTTACTAGATTGTCCTCACACTTGTGATACCAGGTCTCGACACACACAATAGTAGATATATTATTTTTGGTTTACTATCATGATTTCAATTTGTATTAATTACTTCCATCTAATTATGCTTAAGTTTCAAACTCCTAATTTCTTTATCAGTAAGGAAAGGTTATCACATAATAATTATTTAAACGAGGATTTACTAGTTGATTAGTGTTGGCTTTCCTAACAATATTTTTTGGCACCATCACGGTCTAATATGGAATTTAGATCATGACAACATGGTATCAGAGCACTAGGTTCACGTAGGTCTCACAAGTTATGGGGCAAACCTAGTAGAGTCTTGCGGATCGATACGGAGACATCTGTACTTATCTTCAAGAGGCTATATGGTGTTAGGAAACTACTCTTTATTCATCTTCTATCGTGCAATTGATGGTATACTAAATTTCCTTGTTCTATTCTCTCACATATGGTGAGTATGCATACGGAGGACATCCCAGACCCAGGAGGAGCTGCTCTCCCTATTGCTAGAGACCAAGGCAAACTCTAGTGGAGGGTACCGCCCCAAGGTAGGGGACGATGGCGTCCCAGAGCTGCCCTAGTAGCACCATCGGAGGATCCAGTAGCGAATCCCATTATTCAGGAGAAGGGCGAGGTCCCGATAGATTTCATGACAGCATCGGGTTTTTAGGAGGTTATGGGCCGTATGATGCGGTTCATGGATTCTATGACTCAGGCTGGTTTATTTCCAGTAGACCCGGCCATATCTCAGGCAGGAAAGGGAGCATAGACTCCTACTGCTCAGGATCCTGGGCATGAAGCTGCTGTATATCAGACTCCAGGTACACTACTTGCAGACAGAGCCTAGCCAGTTGCCGCAACAATACCTGAGCCTGACGGGATACGGATGGCGATCCGCAAAAGCTACTAGACAGATGGACTAGGATACACCCTCCCATCTTAGGGACTGAGCGGCAAGATGAACCCCAAGACTTTATAGATCGGTGCAGGGACATACTGTTGATCGGTGCGGACTCAACCCTTGGGAAGAGTGGGCGCTAACAACTTTTACCCGATAGTGGTTTCGGGGTCAATTTCCTCAGGGAGCTAGTTATGGGAGTCGAGTATTTGTGGAGTCTAGGAAGGTGCCTAATTTTGCTTCTATCATTTTTGGTTTTTCTTTTGTTTATCAACTAAATTTATCAACTACAATTGTAAACTAAATTATGCTAAGTAATGATGCTAGTTGTATGCAATAAGAGAAAAGCACTAGGGTCGTAGCACTTGCCTAAGTGACTAATTAACGGGTATAGAGTTCTAATGCAAGGATGATAATTGAGGGAAATATGGATAACCGTTGCACTTAGCACTCACTCTCACACCTCTCGGTAGAGAGAGTGATTTTGCCCAATTGACTCTCTCGAGACCAATTGGGTAGGCTAATTTGCCCAAGCAACTAATGGTTCAAGTAGGGTAGTTACTCTCTCGAGGTTTAACCCGTTACTTGGGACTACCATTCTCATGGGTCCATCCCAAATCCTTGTTGGGTTAATTGTGAGGTCATAGACTCTCTTTCTCAAGAAGTGTCAAGACCCACTAAGCTAGACTTAGTGTTTGCAACCACCAAATCCAAGTGAAAACATACAATCAACCCAAATACCGAACACCCAACATCATCCAAGCATTAAGCAAAAATAACCATTAATTACCCACACTAGGGTTGAGCCACAACCCTAGCTAATGGGTTTAGCTAGACATGGAAGAAGTAGAAATAGAAGAAATACTAGAAGAAATTAACATAATCATTAACTACAAGATTAATCTACTTGAATCCACGTTAATTGCAAGAGAAAAATGCCTAAAGTAGGCTAATACAAAGTGTCTCGTGATCAACTGCTCAGATAGATTCAAAAACTCCACCTAAAAGAGTAAAATGTTCTATTTATACTACACAAGAAAAATCGGACAAAAATACCCCTGAGGGTCTGGCGCGGACCGCATAGAAATGTCATGCGGCCGCGTAGGGTAACTGGTCTTCATATCTGGCTTCTGGACTTAAGGATGCGGACCGCGTAAAAATGTCATGCTGCCGCATAGGTTGAGTCATGCGGACCGCGTGGAAATGGTGCGCGGCCGCGCTGTAGAGATCGTCCCATTTTGACTTTCTGATCTTTTACCCACGCGGACCGCACTGATTTGGTGTGCGGACGCATGGAACTTTGCCTTGACTTTTTGAGCCTCTCATCAATCATCATTGCGGACCGCGTAGAAATGTCTGCGGTCCGCGTGGATCTTCTTCAGAGTTGCTGATTCTCTAAACTTTCCTACGCGGTCGTGTGACAAATTTGTGCGGACTGTGCAGGTTGGGCTTTAACTTGATAGCTTTCTGAACCTTCCTGTGCGGCCGCACATCAGAACAGTGCGGTCCGCACA
>MU709691.1:8021-50530 GCA_026770625.1 Nicotiana glauca
GCCAAAAATGAGCTACACTGGTTCAATCTGCTGTCAAAATGCGGACCGCAGAACGAAAATGCGGACCGCAGAGTAAAAATGCGGATCGCAGATTTGACCTGACACGGGATCGCATTTTCCAGCCTTTGGTAATTTGATCATAACTTTGTGTAGGAATGCCCAAATGACGAACGGTTTGAAGCGTTGGAAACTAGACTCAAAGGTATTTCATTTGATATGCTATTCACCACATAAAACCTTATACATAATTATATATGTTCCTTTGAAGTGGAGCCTTGTGCGAATCCATTTGGAATTTTGGCCTATTTCTAAAATTTTCCCATTTGGCGTACACCCACGCTTCCATTTGGACCTCACATCACTTACCATAAGACTTATACTCATATATACCAAGTCTAATTGATGTCCACCATGTTAATAGTATATAAAAATATTATAATAAGCCTGTGTGACACTATGAAATCCTAAATTACTTAGCGAAATTTTCCGGGGCCTTATATTATATAACGCCATAAACTTTTCCCATACCCCATATACATATAACATATGTGTATATAATGCTATTTGGTCCCAACGATAATATAACTGACTATAAGGCTGGCTTTCTTCACATGTACACCTACCCATTCACTTTGGGTCCCGATAACTCTATCGGGTCCTCTCCTCTGGACATAGACCCGGTTATCCTTAATTTCTGCGACCAATACCAAGTGACACTTAGTTAGATCTACCCCTTTTTTAGAGGATATTGTTGATGCTTCGCCATTTCACCGGAGGGGTTGAGGGTGAGATCTTTACCCTCAATTATCTGATCAGGATTTACAGCCCTCGATTGTGTCGAGATTTAATCAGGCTCCGCCATCGGTCCAAAAAATCTTTTTTCTCAAGTGTTTACAAAGGAAAGGATCGAGGATGGATGAGAAGGTTTATCCGGGTAAAACCTAAGACATAGTCTCGACCCAGAGGATTCCCTTTCCGGAGAGGTGGAATACCCGACGTAAGCAATTTTTTCCTTAGCCGCTTTTTAACTATTCTTCTTTTCGAAATAATGATTTCTTTGTACTTCCTGCAACTGCTGCTTGGTACTTGGAGGTGGTTCAAGATTTGTCGGGATGAAGCGGTTGAACCAGAAGTTCCCATATTGTATTCGGTCTTGGACCGGCCTGGCCAAGAAACGTTGGGTGGCTAAGAATCATGGTGAGGTTCCTTTACTGCCTATGCCTTGTATTTTGTGTTTCTTTCTGAGCCCTTAGCAAAGACGCCTTGCGTTTACTGCGCTGGTGTAGGTCTTGGCGAGAATATGCAGATGAGGCCGCCCCCCGGTGGGAAAGCAGGGGCTTTGGAGCACGACGAGAGTAAGGAGAGGAAAAGTAGGGCAGATGTCGTTCTTCCTTTGCCACTGCTGGTACTTCTGCTTCAACTTCAGAGGTGAATCCTGACACCGAGAGAGAGCATGAGGATAAAGTCGAATGCAATAGCCTCATAGGTGCCTCGAGCAGAGGCTGTTGAGTCCAAGATGGCTGACTTTGTTCAGCCTCATGAATCGGGAACCCTCGAACCGGATGTTGATGTAGCTTCAACTCGCGCAACTAGATTCGATGCAGTTTTTGCTGGGGGACCGCTGCCACTGGTGCTGAGGGGTCGGGGCCTGGAGCCTTTTAGAAACATGGATTTCCTCTTAGGGAAGTTGGAGACATAAATGACTTCCTCTCGTTCTTCCAGGTCTTGTCAGGGGAACTACACGATGCTCAAGGGATGGTCGGCGCCACAACGGGGATTCTTCTCGATAGGGGAGGCTCTATTACCAAAATCATTGATAGCATTATTTATAGATCCAATCTCGATATTCTTGGAGCTGTCAAGGCGGTAGAGAAGTCCATGCAGCAAGTGAGATCCATTTCTCATGCATTTCTTTCATCCCCGAACATCATTCTTCGTCTTTCTAACTTTTCCGTTGGAGATGTATGATCATGCCATCCTTTGGCTCTGCGGGGAGATTTCTTATCATGAAAAGGATTGTAATAAAGTTACTTTGAAGCTTCAGGATTCGAAGGCTCGCTCCGCCCAGGGAGGGAAAGAACTGGGAGAACTTCGGGTCATTTTGGAAACGGCGCTCCGGGAGAAGGCCAACCTTGCTACTTAGGTGCTTTCTCGTGCTCGACTTTTTATTCCGTATTCACATATACATTGGCTTACCTTTCTTAAGTCGGTCGAGTAGAGTGGCTCACAGATTAATCAACTGAATGCGGAGATTTCTGGGCTGAGGGAGCAAAATGAAATAGCGGTCAGGGAGTTAATGACAGGGATCTTCTCAAGGATCCTCGTAGGGAGATTGCTGCCTTGGCCATAGCTAAGTCCTCGGTAGAAAAAAAATGCTGCTACTTATTAGGAAGATGTGGCCACGCCGCATAGAATAGCTTGTGACATATCAATAACGGCTGAGAAAAAACTAACCTGAGCTATTAAGCATGCCAAGGTGCAGGCAAGGAGAGAGACCCTGGAGGAAACCGGAGCCATGGTATCAACCTGTCAGCTGATCTCGAGGAGGACCTTGAAGTGGAGGAAAAACTGGCGCTTTTAGTTGACCCCGATGAGCGGAAAGACTATAGCAGCGAGGAGTAGTCTCTGAGTAATTTTTTTATCCCTTCCCTTTCCCCTATTATGCGGCCCCTAGCGGAATGGATTGTGTAAAGATGTTTTTCTTTTTGAAAATTAAAAAAAAGGGTTTTCATTCAGTCAGCCTTTCTCTTTGCCCCTTTGCTTTTGTGTTTTAGTTTTTACCTCTTGGCATTGGCCCTTCGGGGCCTGCTCTTGGATCAACCGAGACCCTAAAACTGGACATGCCCCGGGGTTCAATCAATAGCTCATCTCGACCCAATCTTCGTGATATCGGGGGGCTCCCTAAGGTCCCGCAACTCTTTAAGTTATGTGGGGGACAGAGTGGTTTTGCCAGTATACTTCCCTAGGATAGGGCGATGTTAACGTGGCCAGAATTAATTAGCCCTATTGGGTAGGCGGGCAGTTGTTACTTTTCCCCTTTATATTTGTTCATCTATCTCTCAAGGGGCGAATTTGCTATTTTTGAAAAGGATGTCTCTTCTACTTTGTGCTAGTCCTTTCGCTTCCCTATTTTGGTAAATTTTTGCTCAGATCCTTACTCCCCCTAGTTTGCCGTAGCCATGGCTACTGGTTCGACGCCTCATCATCAGGTAGAGGGGAGTCTTTCCTATGTTCCACATTTGATTAGTGCCAGAGGCTCACCTCCGACGTTAGGAGAGCGAGGCTCGGGATGCCCTACCTCGAGGAGAGTTTTCACACCGGGAAAACCTCCCAATGTTCCTGGCCATCGGGAGCATGTGTCGAGGATCATTTTATCAATGGGGGAGAAAAACCTCTAGATAATCAAAAAAGATTGCAGATAGGGGGAAGGCATGATTTTGCAAGTACCTTCCTCCAAGGAGAGCGTTATGACATATGTTGAGGGATTTTTGAGCGTATACATTCATGTTTTCGTGTCGCATTCCCCTGACTGGGTCGTGCTTGATTTCTATCAGAGATATCAAGTAATGCTGGTGCACGTTCATCCCTCCCTTTGGAGAATAGTGTAGGCGATAAGATATTTTGTCGACAAGGCCGGGATTGAGTGTACCCTCAGCCATCTCGTGAGGTTATATTGATCGTTGCGACACCGGGGCCTGATATCTCTTCAACGTCGATCCATCTGATCTCCTATAGCTGGCAATGAGGAGGACGAGAAACGGGAATGGATGAATCTATTCGTTAGGATCTGAATGACCAACATCATTACTGGAGAATTTTTTCCATTTCATGAGAAATAGAACTTCACACGTAAGCGCCTCATATGAACTATTTTTGTTTTAATCGGAGGTTGGCTTCGTAACAATTCTTTATGTTCTTTATTTGTAGCAACCCATTGGTCACCCGGGAGGTCATTGATTTAGTCGAGTGGTCTCGTAAGCTGGCAGCTTACTTGATTTATGGTAGGCGTCGGTGGCAAAATCTGTCAAATGGGAGATGGGAGGTGAAGCATCATGGTAGGTTCCCGACACTCTGCCTCATAAAAAATGGCTCCTTTCTTGCCGGTTTATTTGATTTAACTATCCAGGTGCCGGGAGTCCTTTCGAAGCGAAGCTCTGTCCCCTGGAGGAGGAGGAGAGATTGCTGGCCTCGGGATCAAGGAGTGTCGATAAAAGGAAAGATGTTCCGGGGTGCGAAAAGGCTTGCAGTGAGGTGACTCCTTTGCAGCGTTTAAAGAGAAGTGATTCGGTCTATTGGGAACCTTCTGTAAGTGGTACGTCATCGGAAGTTTCTTCGGCCTTTGGCGAGGCTCAGTGTTTTGGCCTCATGGTGAGTTTTGACTGTTGTAAGAGTGTTCTAGCTGCACGCTTTTCCTTTCACCCTATTCTTTTTCTTTATCTTGATTTATTTCATAGGCCTTCGACAGGGCGAGGCCCCGTTATGGGAGGCTTTGGATAAGGAAAAATCCCTCAAGCTCCTTTGTGCGGCAAAGGAAAGCGAGCTCGTCTCCTTACGGTGAGAGGTAAACCAGAACCAGATCTGGGAGATCTGCCTGAAGAAACAGGTACCCTATGTTTCGTGCTAGATTGAACTCCCTTTCTATCTTGACATCTTGACGTTTTGATGTTTTAGTTGAAGGATAAGGCGGATGAGTTGGGAAAACCCTGGGACGAGGTCGGCCGAATCAAACGCGAATTCATCGAGCTGCAGGCGCATACGAGTGCCCAGGGATTCTTCTCTTGAGGCGCAAATCCAGACTGTTCGTGCGAACGATTCTACTCGGGCAAAAGTGACCGCAAGTCTTTCATCCGAGCTTTCAAAGGCAAAAATCGAGGTAGTGAATGTTTGAGTCGAGGTTGTGATGAGCAGTACCAGGGCGTGACATAAAGTGGTTGCCTATTCGAGGAGCACTGTCGTTGCTAAAGCTGAGCTGAAGAAGGCCCTTTATCGTGCAAACAATAGCAAGGAATACGCGAGGTTCAGATCCCGGAGGGAAATCCTCGAAAAGATTCATGCCAGGGGCTTTGATATCTCGTGGCAGTTCGAGCAAGCCAAAGAAGAGGAGTATAATGCCAAGTTCCTTATGTCTGATGCTGAAGACAGTGACGAGGGGATCACTAGGGCGTAGTTGTTGAAGGGGGAACATTTAATCCCTATCGTTTCCTTTGCGTATTTAGCTTTCATAATGTGTCATAGATTGAGTTTGTGCTTCACCGCCAATATGTAAAAATAAGAGGGGAAACCCCGCAATTTGAATCTTTTATTCTCTTATTCGTCAGGATCTCAATCCGGTCGATTCTGCCCATTACTGTTTAATTGTAACTCCTTAATTAAAGGAAGTCTTATACTGATTTGATTTTAATTGACACATAGTTCCATAATTACTGCTGAACTATGATTTTTGCCTTATTTTCCACCTGTTTTCAAACTATAAATGCCCTGCTCTTTCATTAACACAAGGCACACGAACACTCTTAATTTCTGAACTCACACTCATACTCAAAACATTCTCTCTTGCTACTTGTACTATGGCTTGTCTTCAAAGTCCTACTGCCTGTTTTGCTATATTTTTGTTTCTTTGAACTGGTATGTCCTGATTAAGAATTCAGCATCGCAACAACAATGTATTTACTTAATACTTTTGTTTCCCTGTCTGCCTGCTGCTTGTGTTTAATTTAGCACTTTATTCTAAGCATGATGTAATTCCCTTCAGCCTGTTCTGAATCTATTATGCATCCTAAACCCCTAACCCCATGTGTTTCATACTGATTGCTTGTTTGTGGCATGACAATATTAAGTTTTGTTGTCTATGACTCAAACTTGATTCCCCATGGGATTATAACCTTTATGTTACCATTATATGCGTGTATTCTGGTTGATTTTTGTAAGCATAAAAGCACTCCCTATTGTTGTGTACGCCCAGAATTAATTAATGCCTAAGTACATAGACTCTTTGACAATTTTCTAACCCCCTGAACCCCCTTATGTGAAATCATCAATTTGTTTATAGCTGTTTCCCAACCCCTCTTTCCCTATTCTTTACTACCTTAGTTCTTAAAGCTCTATTTCTTCACTTGCACTCTCTCTTAGACTTAAGCTATGCCCCCCTCTTGTGAGCCTTGCCTTAGGACCTATTGAGCTCCCTCTGAACTTGGACACTTGAGGGTTGGTACTTCCACACTGCACTTGTCCCTATTTTGGTGATACAATTTGGGTATGAGAACTTCCCAGAGTCCCATTGAGGCTCTTAGGGAACTCTGACACACTCAAATTGGAGAAAGGCTTTGAATCAATGGTCTTTTGAATTGGTCTATCTAATAACTCAGAGAGGAAGCATGAATCATGCTTCCTCTGGTTGTATGTTTTTCTTTGTACTTTTCCGATGTAATTTTTATTCTGGTTTGTAATAAGTTGTAATAAACATTTGGGGATGGCTAGTGAAAAGGGGTGGGTAGTATGCATTCAATGGTAGAATTCATGCCTATAGGACTGTTATTATTCTGCATATTCAACTTCACCTAGAAATCATGCCTATAGGATTGTTCTAATGTCATTCTGCATAATTCAAATTGCATTTAGATTCCATGCTCATAAGGTTTTAAATAAGTTCTACATCTATAAACCATGTTTATGAGGTTCAAAAAAAGTTTCTGCATTCGGATACTACGTCTATAAGTGTCTAAAATCAGCAATGTGTAGAAAACATGCTTATAGGAGTTTCTAAATGAATCTGATTCGCTCCACTCAATGCTCGGTATAAAATCAGTAATAATATATACTATCACCTACAGAACCTGTAATCAGTTTGTTTAATTCTGCATCTCTTTTGATAACCTAAGTCCCTCGCTTAACGGGATTAACAAGCATGCATATAGAACTTCAGACAATTCATTGCGAGTTTTACTGTCTTATCACCTTCTGAATTCATTAGACAGCTACCGTGCCTATAGGATCCCCGTCTTAATACTTAGGCAAGCCTTAGAGTAATAACTATAAACTAAATTTGTTTCCTACCAATTATTACAACCAGCATGGCAGGCCTGAGTCGCGCTTCCTATCTGAGCTATGTAATAAACTAATCTGCCTCAACTTTTAAACTCCCTCACCTTTGGTAATTTAATCAGACCTAAACAGTATGTGCAAGTCATGCTAATTATATGCTTTCTTTGTTTTAGGAGGTATATGTGAGCCTTTGTTTGATTATATGTTTCCCCCCCAAATATGCAATATGTGTTTTTTGTATGTCGCCTTCGAATTTTTACTTTTGAAACTCCAAATAAGCCTAATATCCTTCCCTTTTTAGGATTAGCAGTCCTAAGTGCCTCTTGGACTGATAGGAGTGGGGCGGGTATAACATGCAATAAGTAACCGATACCAATCCGCGCTCTAAATACCTTAACGGGGTGGGATGGGTAGATATGGATATGATGACCACGCGATAATATCACGTGTAGCCCCTCATTGAGGAGTGCTTACCGGACATTGTGCGGGGTGATCCATATTTTTAATAAACCTAGGACCCCCTTCCCTTTATTCTTTGTTTCTTTTTCAGCACTTTAACTCTTTATTTTAAAAAAAATCAGCTTCTCTAATAGTTCTTACAAACTGCATTTATTTTCAAACCATTATGTGTTGAAATCCCCTTCTTATTTGAGCCTTATCTGCCTATATGTTAATTGAACCTCAATTCACAATAATTGTCTGGCTGGGAAGCACACTAGTGAATTCTGAGGGGTGCCTAAAACCTTCCCCTTAGAATAATTTCAAGCCCTCATTTTATCTCTGGTTATTCAAATCAAACTCTTTTGGTGTCCTAATGCACCCTAATCATTAGGTGGCGACTCTTCAAGTGCAAACCCAATTCCCAAAAGGAATGAGTTGTCCCTCCAAACGTAATAAACTCGATTTCTGTAGAGGAAAAAAGGGACGCGACAGCATGGCGACTCTGCTTGGGATTTTTAGGCTTCTTCCATTTCAGACTATTATTCTGAATTTATGCTTCTTTACGTGCAATTATTTATTTATTTCTTTTAAGCATTCAATTTTCTTTTCGATTGCAAAACTGACTTGTCTTTTGTTTCTTTCCTTTACTACTTTCCTTCATTGGCGCTTTAAATTATTAAATTGTTGTATTTACTGCTTTCTTAAACTTGCAAATACATGAAAACATGCCTTTAATTGTTGCATAATCATGCTCAACATCATATTCCACTCGTGCCAAACAAATCCTATAGCAATGCTTATAATGAGTGGTTGCGCTCTTCCAATATTGTCACCCTCTGTACGCGGTAAAATCAGATGACTTAATTTTCTTCTATCACGATATTTTAGAAGCCTTCCTCAGGACCCCGAGGGTGGAAGGCCTTGGTCAAGTTCTCGGTCTCGGGGATTGTTGGAGCCTGAATCAAAGGGGATAAGGTCCGAGGTTGGAATAGAACAAAAGCCTCCTAGGCACATGGCTACACCTGACAGGGCTAGTCTATCTGTAACCTGTTAAGATGACGAGCGATAGGTCGTCCCATCTTTCCACTCTTGTAAATAATATATTCATACTTTACCGAGTCCCCTCGCCTATATAAGGGGAGTCACCCCACCTTGTAAGGGACTAATGTTGCTCCACTTCTCCAATAAGCAATAATATCTCCCTCTCTCAATTTCTTCTAAATTATCAGTGTTCTTCGACCCCGAGGCCGCCCTAGCATTTTATTGTTCTTCATTTATTCTTCGTCATTTAACACAAGATAGATGGTATAAAGCCTTGTATGCATATAATTATCTGGTATCCCCTTCCCCATTACCCTCGATAAGGTTACCTTCCAAAGGCCCGATGTAGGCTCGAGGCCTGGCCCCTAGGTATCTATTGTCTTCTTCTAAGCCCGGGAACGTTCCTGACTATTTCGATTATCACTTTGGCTAACTCCATCTTTACTGTTTTACTCTATGTTTAGCACTACTCACCATCTCAAACTAGCTCGGGAATAGATCATGTATTTTTAAAATCCCATTTACCAATTTAATTGTTGTTACCATTTTCACGGTAAACAGTTTGGCGCCTACCGTGGGGCTAATAATAATAGTGATTATTTTCTTGCTAGTTTCGTCACTTAAACGCACGATATCTCTCACTCTCTTTCTTACCCAAGATCTCCACTTTCAGGACAAGACATTCTGCTTGATCGGTGAAATGAGAAAGAGAGATCTCAAGAGCAACAGGGGAACAGAACCAAACAACCCGGAGTCCGATGCACCCCCGGGCTAGTTCGAGCGCAAAAAATAATCCCCCAATATAATATCCACATGATTATCGGGAAGGCTGATGATCCCAGTGCCTCGTATCCAAGTAGACCAAAACATCAGCTACAGATGGATCGATGTGGGGGCTCTTACCCGAAAAAAACCTCATATTCACCGAGGAGGACCTCGAGGCCATAGGGAAACCATAATATAATGACGCACTGGTGATCTCGTTTCTCTTAATCAACACAAGGATAAAGCGCGTACTCGTAGACTCGGGCAGCTCGGCCAATATAATCAGGTCCGGAGTGATAGAACAACTGGGATTGCTCAGCCAGATTAACACCGTTCCTCGAATCCTCCACGATTTCAACATGATCGGGGAAGAAGCGATAGGAGAAATCACCCTCCCAATAAACATTCTGGCATGACCCAGGGCACCCAATTTCAGGTCATCCACGGCGACATGAGGTACAACGCTTTGCTCGGTAGACCTTTGATACATGATGTAAGGGCAGTGCCCTTTACCTTACACCAGGTGCTGAGATTCCCCACAACAAATGGAATTACAACAATACATGGAGAACAGCGGATGGCAAGAGAAATATTTGCAGTTCACCGTGAGCCGTCAACCCCTACAAACTCGGCCTCAAACGAGGAAAAAATCATGCAAATCGTCAGAGATGACGAGGAAGATTTCTTCGCCCCCCGAACCTTCATCGCCCCCGAAGAATCGGATGCGACCAAATCAATGATCGAAGAATTGGAGCAGACCATTCAGATCGATAACCTCCCGAACCGCAAGGTATACCTAGGCACGGGGTTGACCCCCGAGCTCAGGACAGGGCATATTCGATTCCTTAGTAACAATATCGACTATTTTTCCTAGTCCCACCCAGATATGACAGGTATCTCGCTAGAAATAACCTCCCACCAGGTGAGCGTTGACACCAAATTCAAACCCGTGAAGCAGAAAAGGAGGCCGTAGTCCGAGGTAAAACACGCCTTCATCAAAGAAGACGTAACGAAACTCTTAAGAATTAGGTCCATCAAGGAGGTAAAGTATCACGAATGGCTAGCTAACGTAGTAATATTGCCAAAGAAATGGAATAAGCTAAGAATGTGCGCAGATTATAAGGATTTAAACAAAGCATGCCCCAAAGATTCTTTCCCGCTGCCCAACATTGATCGTCTGATCGATGCCACGGCCGGTCACGAGACCCTCACCTTCCTTGATGCTTACTCGGGGTATAATCAGATTCAGATGAACCCCGAGAATAGGCAAAAGACTCCATTCATCATGGAGTATGGCATATATTGCTATAATGTGATGCCTTTCGGACTAAAAAAACACAGGAGCAACGTACCAACGCCTAGTTAATAAGATGTTTGAACACCAAATAGGAAAATCGGTGGAAGTATACATTGACGATATGTTAGTAAAATACATGCGCGCAGAGGATCACCTGACCCATTTGCAAGAAACATTCGACATCCTCAAAAGCTACAATATAAAGCTCAACCCCGAAAAGTGCACCTTCGGAGTAGGCTCAGGCAAATTTCTGAGCGTCATGGTCTCAAACAGGGGATCAAGATCAACCCAACAAAATAAAGGCCATCGAAGAAATCACAGTGGTAAATAACATAAAAGTCGTCCAACGACTAACTGGGCGGATCACAGCCTTGGGTAGATTCATATCAAGGTCGTCGGACAAAAGCCATCACTTCTTTGCCCTACTCAAAAGAAAGAGAAACTTTGAATCGACTCCAGAAGAACTGAAACGGTACCTGTCAAGCCCACCCTTGCTACACACACCCAAAGAAGATGAAACGTTATATCTATACCTAGCCATATCCAAAATAGCGGTGAGCGGTGTATTAGTCCGGAAAGATCAAGTACGCAATTTCCTGTATATTATGTGAGTCGAACCTTGGGGGACGCCAAAACTCAGTACCCCCATTTAGAAAAATTGGGATTCGTACTAATAAGCGCTTCGCCTAAGCTAAAGTCCTACTTTCAGTGCTACCGCATCTGCGTCCAATCAACCTATCCCCTCCAAAGCATACTATGCAAACCTGAGCTGTCGGTCCGACTGGCCAAATGGGCCATCGAGCTCGGAGGGTATGATAACGAATATTAACCTCTAACGCAGTCGAGGAGGGTCACGTGAAAATCAACTCCACCAGCCTGACATGGGATTGGAGGAATATATACATCACATATCTGAATTACAGGAAGCTGCCGGCTGACCCGAAAGAATCAAGAGCCCTACGAACCAGAGCGGTCTAGTTCTCACTCGACAAAAGCGGTTCCCTGTACAGAAGAACGTTCGACGGCCCCCTAGCAGTGTGTCTTGGACCGGGAGACACGGATTACCTGCTCCGAGAGATCCACGAGGGCACCTGTGGAAGTCACTCCAGGGGCAGACTCTTTAGTCAAAAAGGTAATCAGAGCAGGTTACTATTGGGATAGCATGGAAAAGAATGCCAAGGAGTTCGTCCGGAGATGCGACAAGTGTCATTGATTCGCCCCCATGATCCACCAACCTAGGGAACAATTACATTCCGTCCTATCACCATGGCCATTCATGAAATGGGGAATGGATATCATTGGCCATTTGCCAACGGCACCAGGTAAAGCTAGGTTCATTCTATTTATGACTGATGACTTTTCAAAATGGGTTGAAGTGCAGGCCTTCGAAAAAATAAGAGAGAAGGAAGTCATCAACTTCATATGGGAACACATCATATGCCGATTTGGGATCCCGTCTGAAATAACGTGCGACAATGAGAGACAATTCATTGGGAGCAAGGTAACTCAGTTCCTGGAGGACAACAAAATCAAAATCATCCTTTCAACATCGTACCATCCGTGCGCAAACGGCCAGGCCGAATCCACAAATAAAACGATCATCTTGAACCTGAAGAAGAAATTAGAGAGCTCCAAGGGAAAGTGGCAAGAGACTCTACCTGAGATATTATGGGCATATCGGACGACTTCAAAATGAAGTATGAGCAAAACATCTTTCTCTCTAGAATATGGCGCTGAAGCATTAGTACCTGTAGAGGTTGGAGAGCCAAGCACTAGATTCTAACACGTCGGCAAGGAGACGAACCACGAGGCCATGACAACAGCACTCGAACTACTCGATGAAAAGCGGGAGGCCTTGCTAGTTCGGATGGCTGCCCAGAAGCAGAAAATTGAAAGATATTATAACCGAAGGACGAACCTCAAATATTTCAGCATCGGGGACTTGGTCCTGAGGAAGGTTAATCTTAACACTTGAAATCCCAATGAAGGGAAACTAGGACAGAATTGGGAAGGGCCGTATCGCGTCCTCGGAATCATTGGCAAAGGCTCATATAAGCTTTTCACCATGGAAGGCGAGCAGCTCCAGAGCAACTGGAATGTGTCGATGCTCAAACAATATTACTGTTAGGGCCTCTGATCGAGAAATACCTACGGGAGCCAACGATCGAACATCGCCCTCTCTTCCACAAAAACAGACTCTCACCCTGAAATGAATTTCCGCTGAAAGGGCTTTTCTGACAAAGACAACATACCAGGACAAACAGTTTTAGGGAGCCGAGCCCATGAGGTTCGAGCTCATGGCTACAAAACTATATATGCTTGCGGCTTATATCTATACCGAGCGATAAAAGATGTATTTTGGCATTCTCATCACGGCCTACATCTACCCCAAAGCGATAAAAAGGAAGTTTCTTGGCATTTCATGTTTCAAGAAAATTGTCTCAACATATTAATAGCCTAATACTTCTCCATCAAATGAGCCCAACACACTCAGAGACTCAAAATAAGCAATTTTGATAACTCGTACAACCCAGGGTCAGAACTAAGGGCTCACCAAGCCCCCGGAAAACAACTCCGACCTCACGAGAAGCTGTCTTCAAGCAAACTCGATGACTCAGAGGCTGTCGCCAATCGCCACGAACTGGAAAATCCAAAATTGTAAGACCCTAACGGGCAGCCTCAGCAAAAGCAGATCTATTCTCCATAAACTGTAAGACCTCAACAAGCATGATAAACTGTAAGACCTCAAAAGGCATGGCAAACTGTAAGACCTCAATAGGCATGATAAACTGTAAGACCTCAACAGGCATGGCAAACTTTAAGACCTCAACATGCATGAAAAATCCCACATTTTAGGCTACACATCGCATTTGTAAGAATCCCTAAAGGGCATACCCTCAGTGTGGACACCTAAGACTATTTTTTGGGATAAAAAATAGCCCCTACCAAATGCACAAGACAACGGTCGAAACGGCTGCTACTGCCCAAAAAATGCAACTCGGGGACGCGCGATTGTTGCTAAAACATCCTCCGAATCTACTTCGAAAAGAACCGAATAAAACATAGGCTTCCCTCAATAGGCAAAAAACGAGTCTCGACCATGTGGGCTCCAAAATCAAAAAAACGTCAATCTACTTGAACTGTGGGCTATGAACCTTCCGAGCTGCTCAAAATATCGCCAACTATGACTTGAAATTGAGGTTCTTTTAGAACTGACGACGGGTCAGGAAAAATAATCAATAAGACCTTAACGAGAGGAACAAAGCCTATAAAAGTCCTCTTGGCCTCACATCAAACCGCGTAAGTGCCATATTCGCCGGCTAAGCAAAGCCTCCGAGCCTCACACCGAAAGGTCTCTACGGCCATCGAATTGAAAATTGACAATTTGAGGATTAAAGAGAGCTCAAATTGTAACCCGATTCGGAGACCAGATCCAAAATAGTTAAACTAAACAAAGCCTCCGGGCCTCATATCAAAAGGTCTCTATGACCAAACAGCATAAGTTCCATTGTCGGCAACTAAGCGAGCCTCCGGGCCCTATATCGAAAGGTCTCTATGACTAAACAACATAAGTGCCACTGTCGCCAAAAAGGCATGCCTCTAGGCCTTATGCTAAAAGCTCCCGACGGCCTAGCAACACGGAACGTCACCATCGCTGGCCAAAAACTCAGATGAAATGCAAGGTTCAATTATAGCCTGAGTTGCAACACGACTCAGAGACTAGACCCAGAAAAGTTCCAAATGCCCAAGGGCAGGAAACGAAAAACACTATTGCCAACCGCAGCCCTTGAAAGGATCAAAGGCCAATTACAGCTCGAATTGCGATACGATTCGAGACTGGACTCAAGGATTATAGAACGCTCGGGGGCATTCCACAAAGATTGCTATCTCCAATTTAAACAAGCAGAGCCCCAGGGTATGTCAAGCCCAAGTCGGGCTCCCGACTCGGAGACTGGCTACAAGAAAATTGCAAAATGCCTGAAAACACGACACAAATACCACCGTCGCCGAACTGGGGAACCTGGAAGCACAAAGTCGATTACAGCTCAAGTCGCAGCACGATTCCAGAACCGGACCCCAAAACAAATAAGAAAAGCCTATAGCGCGAAGACGTGAAACCCACGCGGCAACTCCCGGCAGGGATCACATCAACCAGCCCGGAATGGGCTGCAAATCTACACTACGGATTCAAAGCTCTAAATTTAAAGCTACACTACATATTCAAATCTCTAAATTCAAAGCTCTTTCCGATAAAGAAAATAAATTCAAAAGATTGTTCTTTTCCTACATACGCCGAAATGAAACTCCATTATAGGCAAGAAAAACAACGGAAAGCACAACATAAACTAAGCCTACAGATCCCCGAGTGGCCCCTCATCAATGGTGCCCCCTCTCTTCGTAGATATGCCCTCACTTCTAACACCGCTTGAGCTGTCTTTCAATACAACCTCAATGGTTAATCTTTGAGGATCATGCCAAACACGACTCGCAGCCCGAGGTAAAGCCGGGTCTACCACTTCGAAGGCCTTTTTCACACAGAAATCTTCAGAGGTAGCTTCTCCCCATGTAAAGATACAAGTGCTTCAGCCTCAACTCTGATCCAAAGTAGTGTGGCCACCAGCCCGGAACGGAGATCCGTGTGCTGGACACTATCCTCATTCGCATCGAGAAGCTGGCGCTCAACCAAGGAGACCCTCCTTGCAAGGCTGTCCCTCTCAGAAGTCACCTCATCCACACGATGGCTGAGCTTGAGGATCTCAGCATCCCTCGCCCGGAGATCCTTTTTTAGCAAATGTGTCTCCCTCTCAAACTACGCAAGTTGGAGCTTAAAGAGTTAAAAGCAATAGACTCCCGCAAAGGCTCAAGAAAATAGCAAGGGCGAAGGATGAATATCCTGCTCGGTTAAACTGACTTTCTCATGCTCCCGACGGCTCACCTCATCCTGATACAGAGCGAGAGTTTGGATGTAAAGCATATCGTCCTGAAAGAGCCTAAAAAAGTTAAGGAATCAAAGATCGAAACAGACCGAAATGAAACAATGAAGGACTTTAACCGCGCGCAAAGCCCGCCCATCTCATCGAATTTCACTCTCCCTATATCCGTTATGGAGCTAATAAAGTGAGTTACCGATTCGTGGCATCCCAATTTAGAAGAAGGTCTTTCGACCCTGAAGTCTGAGGTCATTGCGAACGATCCCGGGACACACTCCTCAACTCGGGGAGGGGTCGTCACTTCACCTTGGGAAAAGAAGGAAGATGATGAGCCCGCCATATCACGAGAAGCTGCTGTACGAATATTTTCCATCCTCAAAAAAGTCCGAAAAATGAAGAAAGCAAGGGGAGTCGTGCTCCTAAGAAGAGAACAAGGAGAAGTAGAAAGACGGGCGACACAAAAAAGTTCCAAATGGGATCCGAATAGGGAGAAGCGAGCTTTTATAAGGGCATCGCAGGTACATTAAAGAAAGCCAACCGCCGCAGTCAACATTGAAGTCCGGAGCAGTGATGCCCGAGGCACGTCTCTGCAGCCCGCAACCATCCTAAGGGATGCCTAGGGAAGCAATGATTCAGAATCGTTTCTCATCACTTCCCATTGCCTTCCACTCTAAGAAACGCGGAGACTATCTATACGCAGTAAAATCAGATGACTTGATTTTCTGCTATCAAGATATTTTAGAAGCCTTCCTCGGGACCTCAAGGGTGGAAGGCCTCTGTCAAGTTCTCAGTCTTGGGGATCGTTGGAGCCCGAATCAAAGTGGGTAAGGTCCGAGGTTGGATTAGAAGAAGAAGTGTCCTAGGCACATGGCTACACCTGAAAGGGCTGGTCCATCTGTAACCTGTTAAGATGACGACTGATAGGCTGTCCCATCTTTACACTCTTGTAAATAATATATGCATACTTTACCGAGTCCCCTCGCCTATATAAGGGGGAATCACCACACCTTGTAAGGGAATAATGTTGCTCCACTTCTCTAATAAGAAATAATATCTCCCTCTCTCTCTTTCTTCTAAATTATCAGTGTTCTTCGACCCCGAGGTCGCCCTAGAATTTTATTTTTCTTTATTTTTTCTTCATCATTTAGCTTAAGATTGACGGTATAAATCCTTGTATGCGTATACTTATCTGTTATCCCCTTCCCGATTACCCTTAATAAGGTTACCTTCGATAGGCCCAAGGTAGGCTTGAGGCCTGGCCCCAAGGTATCTATTTGCTTGTCCTAAACCCGAGAACATCCCTGACTGTTTCGATTATCACTTCGGCTAGCTCAATCTTTACTGTTTTACTCTATGTTTAGCACTTCTCACCCTCTCAAACTAGCTCGGGAATAGATCACGTATTTTTAGAATCCCATTTACAAATTTAATTGTTGTTACCGTTTTCACGGTAAACACCCTATAAATTCGAAAAAGGCATATTTACGGTAAATTTAGTCGATCAATGGTGTAGTCGACGGAATGCCTTTCCCACTTGAGTTGTCCGCTCAAGGGTACCAGTCTAAAACCCCATAGAAACCTTACTCTGATTAAAATTGTGCATGCATCATGGTCAAGCCTAGCCAAGTCAGTTATGTTGCCCGCATAATGACTCTTGAAGATAGCCTTGTCCAAAGTCCCCTAGGTTTCCCTATACAACCCAAACAGACATTATCACGTTCTATGCATTTATTTGGAGAACTGAATAATTTTATGCCAATTGTTGATATTAAACAGCCGAGTGCGGTGGGAGAAAGGGCCTAACCTTATTTTCTTGCAGAAATATGAGGCACGAAGTCCCCAGATTCGGCATGGTCACCAACATCCAACAAAAATTTATAAGCTGGAGGAAGGATTTTCACTCCAGTGATCAAACTCTTGTCCGGAAATATTTGGGAAACCTACCTTCTCTCCTGGAAATCCAACTCAACAACAAAATTGTAGAAGCTGCTACTTTGTTCTAGGATTGTGAGAGGTCCGTGTTCCGCTTTGGGGATATTGAAATGACACCCTTAGTAGAAGAAATAGGAGGATTGGCCGGTATACCATGGGAAACTCCGAGTTTGTTAATGCCTGGTAACCGCAAGGGCAGGGGTTTCCTCAAAATGATGGGTTTGAAGAAGAATCCAGAACTAACATATCTGAAAGACTCCTATATCCCTTTTGATTATTTGTACGAGAGGTATAGTCACAGCAAATCCTACCATACCTATCCTGACGAGTTCACCATCATATCGTTAGGGCATATTCATCGAAGGGTCTTTGTATTCATGTTTTGCTTCCTGGGATTGATTGGGTTTCCAATGAAGAAAGCAAGGATCCACACCATACTAGCTATGGTAACTAAGACCTTAATGGAAGGAATTGGCGGGAAACCATTTAGCATTGTGCTCATGATCATTGCGGATATATACCGAGCCCTAGAGAAGGGTCAACAGGGAGCCAAACACTTCGAAGGCTGCAATTTGCTACTTCAACTATAGCTCGTGGAGCATCTCCAAAAAGGTGAATACCGACAAAAAATTCACCGAAAAGACTGGGATGATCATATCGCTTTTCACCATCCAAAGCGAATGAATTACATGGCCAATATGTTCTCCCAACCGAAAAATGCTAGAGAATGGGTCGAGATGTTTGAAAATCTGACTGAGGACTAGGTACAATGGGTGTTCGAGTGGTTTCCGACCGAGGATTTCATCGCCCGATCCAGAGATTCACCTTTCATGATATTAATCGGTTTAAGAGGATCGTACCCTTACGTCCCTCTCCGGGTTATGAGGCAAGCTGGTAGGAAGCAGGTTGTACCCATGATCGACAAGATGAGTTACTTTCGGGCCGACTTCCAGGATGATGATAGTTCTTACAAGTGCCAAGCTCAGCATATGTGGCACTGCAAAATTGCCATGGGTAGGGACACCATCGAGCCAGATAGATAACATGCTGGTTGTGCTCCCTATTATGCATGCTAGTTAGAGGATAAGCATGATGGCCTGGGCCAGCCTGGGTTCATTCGAGGCCGTAGGATCGCAGATGAAAAGGATGAGGCACAGGTCAAATACAATCAACTACGCAAGAGGATCCACAAATGCGAAAGCGAGCACCATGAGATACAGGAAGCCAATCAAAAGCTAATTGGGGAATGGAAGGATATGGCTGTCATAGCCAACAAGAGACTATGATATTTACAGCAAGGTATAGTGGAGTTGGAGAAGAAATTTCTTAATAGGGTCGAAGACTGCCGGAATGCTAAGGAAACGAAGGCGGCCTGCGCAAGTCAGGGAAGCTTTTCGATAGAGCCAGGGATGCCGAATTTGGGGAAGGTCCTTCTGGGACCAATTAGATAGGAGTTTTTTTTTTTTATGAAATGTAATAAGGCCAATGGCCACTAGCAACTTTTATTTCCTATTGTTTAGCGTCGATTTGGGATTCATCTGCTTTTTATCAATAAAATGAGGCATTTATCATTCCAAGTTCTCCCAATCAACTGGTCGCTAGGCCTACCTCGGGCATAAAGAGGTCCCCAAATTAGGACACACTGTACATTCCCGCACTATGTGTTTAAATATTGCAACATTTTTTATATATATAATCCTTACTAACTTGGTACCTTTTGTTTTTACTTTTTTTATTTATTCCCCTCCCCAAAGTTTAGTTCGTGAACTCTGGCAAAATCATCTTATTTCACGAGATCCAGGGGTCCTCTACCTACTCCTCCTCTTAGTCCCATAAAAAACAAGTGCAAAGTGAAGATGGAAGATTTGAACAATGCCACTAAGGAAAACTCAACTGAACGGGTAGAGGTCACTCATGGTCACGGTACTCTGGTTCCCAAGGAAAATGCATCCCAACTAGAACAAAAGTTGCTAAAATTTCATAAAGAACTTGACGAGGTTCGGAATTTGGCCAATCTGCCATTTTCCCTCACCATGCCAGATGTTAATTTCCCAAACGCTCAGAACCCCACACCGCCAAAAAATATCCCAAAGCCACAAAACCATCCCTCTCCTCACCACCACTGTAACCCTGCCATACCTCAAATAACACCCCGCTGCTCATTCTAGAACCCCAAAACTCAACAAATGACCACCGCCACACCCACCATAACACCCCCATCTATGTGGAGACTATGCCACACCCCACCCAACCCATCTTAAACACACCCGAGTCAGATGATAAAGGCTTGCTCATCAGAAACCTGGCCGATGAACTTCAGAAATTGAATAGCAGAATTCAAGGTGTTGAAGTAAGTAAGGGAATTGAAGAGCTAAACTATGAAGATCTTTGCATATAGCCCGATGTCGAACTGCCCAAGGGGTACAAACCTCCCAAGTTCGAGATCTTTGATGGTACAGGGGACCAATGGTCCATTTGAGAACGTATTATGACAAGATAGTTGGAGTAGGAAAAGACGAGAAAATCCACGTGAAGCTTTTCATGAGGAGCTTGAATGGAGATACTTTATCTTGGTACATTATCCAGGATCCAAATAAGTGGTCGAACTTGGTGAATACGGCATCCGACTTTATGGACAGGTTCAGGTTCAACACAGAGAATGCGCTGGACGTATTCTACATGCAGAATCTAAAGAAGAAGCCTATAGAAACATTCAGCGAGTATGCTACTCGCTGGAGGTCCGATGCTGCTAAGGTCAGAACTACCTTAGAGAAAGAACAAATGAACAAATTCTTTGTTCGGGCTTAAGACCCACAGTATTATGAAAGACTGATGATGATCGAAGGGCACAAATTTTTTGACATTATCAAGCTGGAGAAAGGATCGAAGAGGGCATCAAAAGTGGTATGGTTACGAACTTCGAGGCCTTGCAAGCTACAAATAAGGCCTTATGGTCAGGAGGTGTGTCTAAGAAAAGGGATGTAGGAGCCGTAATGGTGGCACAGAGAACCAAATCTCCCGTCAAATACCAAACCTAACGAATGCCTCCACTCACATATCAGCCCACTCCAAACTGCCAAGAACCCTCACCCTCTTACCAAACTCCACCATCAACTTATCAATCACCTCCACCTCCCACATATCAGCCTACTTCACCCAGATATTCCCAACCCGCACATGTTTACCAAGCCGACAATGCTCAACCATCCCACTATCAATCCCCTCCTCCATGCCAAAACTTCGGTAGACCTCAACCAAATTTTGAATGGTCCTCTAAAACAATATACGGCTATTGCTAAACCTATTGACTAGTTGTATGAAAGACTCAAAGTTGTTGGTTATGTCACCCCTATCCCTGCTGCTCTGGAGAACCCTTCTTAGTGGGTTAATCCAAATAAATCATGTGCATACCATTTCAGCATGAAAGGACACACCATTGACGATTGTAATTCTCTGAAAGATAAGATCCAGACCTTAATTGATAATAAGATTATTGTGGCAATGGAAACTGCTCCAAATATCCGCAATAAACCTCTCCCATACCACAAGGGTGGAGGCGTTCACATGATTGAAATAGAGGATAATTGGGATACCAAGGGATCGATCAGTTTGATCATAGAAGGTGACGATCCAAAGAAATCAATAGTCACCCTTAATCCGATCGTAGTCCAGATTCAGCCCTTTGGGGACACCGAGCTAAATATGTCCATGCCACTTGAGTTTGGAGCGACATCTTCTGAAAAGACACCAGCACTAATTGTGGTCGAATTCATGTCTCCGGCAAATGTACCTACACCATTCAAAGTTGCAGTCTTGCCACCCAAGGTACATTCTCCGTTTGGAGTAAAGATAGACATGCCAATTACAGTGGTGATGTCCACCATAAAACCATTCCATACAAAGGTTATACAATGGGACTACACAGCCGAGGCATGGGAAAGGCAAGGTTATGTTCGGTGAAGCTATTGCAGCACAGGGTATGACAAGAATTGGTAGGGTTTATACCTAGAACATTTGGCTGAATCAAGCAAGCAGGACTCTAGTCGGCCAACCATCACCGAGATCAGGCCAGATGATCTCTGGAGAAAGATACAAGCTAAGGAATACTCGGTCATCGACCAGCTGAACAAAATACCAGCGCAACTTTCTATCCTTGCTCTCCTACAAAATTCCGAGGCACATAAGAATGCCCTGTTAAGGGTGTTGAGTGAAGCATATGTGCCAAGCAACATCACTGGTGGAGAGATGGCTAACATGGTAGGACAGGTATAGGAAAGTCACAAGATCACTTTTCATGAAGATGAACTATTCCCAGAAGGGTTGAGTCACAACAAGGCACTGCACATCCCCATACAATGCGAAGATTATTTTATCACCAGAATCCTGATTGATGGAGGGTCTAGCCTTAACATTTGTCCATTAGTAACACTCAGAACATTGGGTAAGGGACTGCATGAGTTCAAGGATGGGGTCATCAACGTGAAAGCTTTCGACGGTTCCCAAAGGTCCACGATTGGGGAGATTAGTCTATGTTTGCAAATGGGGCCTACTTGGTTCAATGTTGATTTTCAGGTGATAGACGTACCGACATCTTATAATCTGTTGTTAGGAAGACCATGGATTCATCTTGCTAGGGCCGTAGCGTTAACACAACATCAGGAAGTAAAGTTTGAGTGGAATCACCAGGAGGTGATCATTCACGACGATGGTAACCATCCCATATACAGTCCCCAGACCATCCCGGCAATAGGAGGCAGAAGAAAGATAGGTGGGGAGACCTATCACGACATCGAGCGGGTCAACACCGTTGATAAGAACAAATGGTGGGACAACGAAATTGAGAGCATATTGAACTAGAGCGGATACAAACCTGGCAAGGGGCTTGGAAAGAACCTCCAAGAAATCGCTAAGCCTATAAAACTGAAGAAGCACAGCACCACTTTCGATCTGGGATATAAGTATACCTGGAAAGAATTCAATGACTGGTCACCACCATGGCGCGGTCCATACTATCCATTGGAACATCCAATACCACGCCTGGAACAGACTTTTCAACCGGTCGATGTTATCTAAGGGTCAGAAGAAGAGGAAGCACTGGCAGTAGTGAGGAAATTGTTCCTAGAAGACGATGATATGGATTGTTATGTCATTTTTGAGGAGGAAGGGGAGGAAGGCCCTTCTATACAGGCTGTAAGCAGAGGAGCATGCATTAATAACTAGACAATCAGAACCACCAGAGTCTGGTAAGCCTCGAGGTAGCAAGGATGAACAAGCATCATGCACTATCTTTTATTGTTACTAGTTAATTTTTCTTTCGCATTTTTTAAAATTTTCACAATAAGATCTCCAATATTCAAAACAATTATGGAATTTATCAAAGCATTTTGATTTTCCTTACAAATCAACAATCTTATTATTTTTCTCACTACTTTACTTATACAACATTACTATTACTTATCTTGATGAACCAATGACTATGACATACAATTAGGCAACGCAACAAACAGACATAGATTCAGAGGAAGATGACATACCTTAAGAGATTGTTAATGAAGTTGAGGACTTTGAAAATCAACCTAAGTCCAATCTGGACGAGACGGAAATTGTTAATCTGGGGGATGAAGAGAATGTCAAAGAAACATGAATCAGCGTTCACTTATCATCATCAGAAAAGAAGGAATACACAGAACTTCTAAGAGAATATGGGGGCATATTCTCCTGGTCGTATGATGACATGACGGGCATGAGCACATCTATTGTGGCTCATAAACTGCCAACTAATCCAACATGTCCACCGGTAAAGCAGAAGCTCAGAAAGTTCAAGCTGGATATGAGTTTGAAAATCAAGGAAGAAGTCATTAAGAAAGTCAAAGCCAAGGTCCTCAGGGTAGTGGAATACCCAACGTGGTTAGCCAATATTGTGCCAGTACCAAAGAAGGACGGGAAGGTTAGAGTCTGTGTAGTCTACCAGGATCTCAACCGGGCTAGTCCGAAAGATGACTTCCCCTTCCCAAATATACACATCCTGATCGACAATTGCGCCAAGCATGAATTACAATCATTTGTGAATTGTTTTGCTGGTTATCATTAGATCTGGATGGATGAAGAAGAATCTGAGAAAATGGCTTTCATTACGCCATGGGGAATGTACTACTATAAGATGATGCCATTTAGGTTAAAGAATGCAGGGTCCACTTACATGAGGGCCATGACTAAAAAATTTCATCATATGATACATAAGGAGATCTAGGTGTACATAGATGAAGTTATCATCAATTAGAAGAAGGCCACTGATCACATGGAAGATTTGAGGAAATTCTTCAATAGACTGCGAAGGTACAACCTAAAACTGAATCCCACGAAGTGTGCATTTGGGGTTCCTGCTGGAAAATTACTTGGGTTTACTGTGAGCCGTAGAGGATAGAATTGGATCCATCAAAGATCAAAGCCCTTCAAGAGTCGCCACCACCAAAGAACAAGAAGTATGTGATGAGCTTTTTAGGAAGACTTAACTATATCAGCCGGTTCATAGCACAGTCCATGATCATCTGTGAACCAATCTTCAAGATGTTGAAGAAGGATACCGCCACCAAATGGACTGATGACTGCCAGAAAGCTTTCGACAGAATCAAGGAAAACCTATCAACACCACCAGTCTTAGTCCCACCCGAGCCAGGTAGACCTTTGCTACTCTACATCGCAATGTTAGATGGTGCCTTCGGTTGCGTCCGAGGGAAGCATGATGAAACGGGGAGCAAAGAGAAGGCCATACGAGGCCAGGTATTCTCTATTAGAGTGTATCTATTATGCTCTGACTTAGGTCGCCCAGAAGCTGAGGCGTTACTTTTGTGCCTATACTACAATCTCATATCAAGGATGAATCCTCTAAAGTACATCTTTCAGAAGCCCATGCCACTGGCAAGCTAGCCAAGTGGCAAATCCTATTGAGTGAATTTGTCATTATCTATGTGACTCATAAGGCAATCAAGGGACAGGCACTAGCAGATCACCTTGTATAAAATCCTGTGGATGGAGAATACGAACCCCTAAAAATGTATTTTCTATATGAAGAGCTATCATTCATAGGAGAAGACATTGCAGAATCATATGATGGCTGGAGAATGTTTTTTGACAGAGCAGCAAATTTCAAAGGAGTTGGCATAGGAGCAGTCCTAGTATAAAAAACCGGTCAACATTATTCGGTGTTAGCTAAACTCAAGTTCCCATGCACCAACAATATGGCCGAATAAGAATCCTGCATCCTAGGGCTTTAGATGGCCATTGACATAGACATTTAAGAGTTGCTAGTGATCAGAGATTCAGAATTGGTCATACATCAGGTGCGAGGAGAATGGGCGACCAAGAACTCCAAGCTACTCTTGTATCTACATCATGTATAGAAATTAAGAAAGAGTTTCACAAAGATAGAATTCTAGCATTTTCCCAGAATCCAGAATGAATTCGCCGATGCATTGGCCACCCTGTCATCCATGATACAACATCCAAAAAAAAACTTCATTGATCCCATTCCAGTAAATATCCACGATCAGCTAGTCTATTATGCCCATATTGAAGAAGATACAGATGGAAAGCCTTGGTTTTAGGATATCAGGGAATATTTGACAAAAGGAGAATACCGAGAACTTGAAAATACTATTTAGAAACGCACACTTCGGAGGCTGTCCAATAATTTCTTCCATTACAGAGGAATCATATATAGGAGGACTCCTGATTTAGGACTACTAAAGTGTGTCGATGCGAAGGAAGTATCTAAGCTACTGGAGGAAATCCACGCTGGGACCTGTGGTCCATATATCAACGGTTTCGTCTTGGCAAAGAAGATCCTCCGAGCTAGTTACTTTAATGCAGCAAGCTCACCATGGCCTTTCACCGCTAGGGGAATGGATGTTATTGGACCCATCGAGCCTGCCGCTTCCAACAGACACAAATTCATCCTAGTGGTAATTGACGAGTTCACCAAGTGGGTCAAAGCAACATGTTACAGAGCAGTGACTAAGAAAATCATGGCAAACTTTGTCCGCGACCGCATCGTTTGTCAATTTGCGATTCCAAAGTCAGTCATTACCGATAATGGCTCTAACCTCAACAGTGACTTAATGAAAGCTATGTGTAAAACATTCAAGATCCGACGTAAGAATTCTACAGCCTACTGGCCTCAGATGAATGGAGCTGTAGAAGCTGCCAACAAAAACATCAAGAAGATATTAAGAAAAATGATAGAGAAGCATAAGCAATGGCATAAAAAGTTATCATTTGCTCTATTGGGGTATCGCACCACTGTCGACGCCCCCTTTTTCCTAAAGCGGAATCAGGTTCACAACATTTGGGAAGACAGCTCCTTTCCCATTTTGGGAATTGGGTTTTTTGAGAGTTTGGAGAGTCGCCACCTAATGATTATAGTGCATTAGGACACTTTTTAGAAAAAAAATTAAAGATGAAAACCAGAGTTTTGGGTAAGGGCTTGAAATTATCTCGAGGGGAAGGTGTTAGGCACCCCTCAAGATCCACTAGTGTGGTTCCTGGCCATGCTACAATTGTGACTTTAAATGCAAGTGCAAATAAACAAGTACAAGAAGTTCCAAGGAATCTCAGGGATTCCAGGCATTGCTTACACCCAGCATACCATTAGCATTAGAATAGTGCTGTGTGGAAGACCCAGCTCTCAGGCATCCAAGTTCAGAGGGAGCTCAGGGGTCCCAAAGCATGGCTTGCAAGAGAGGGGCAGGCCTTATAGCTAAGAGTAAGTGCAAAGTGAAAGGGAATTAGGGAGCCATGACAGGTGGTGGTCATACCTAGCCACAAGGCAGGCTGGCACACCCCTGACCATTTGTTTGGTTGCACAAGTTAGGAGCAGACCTTTTGAAGGTCAGACTAAAGTCTGGATAGTGATTAGGACACTATCATACTCAAATCCATGGCTCAGACACATAGAGGGAAAAAGGAATGGGAATTGATTGAGTTTGGGATTCAAAGAATCCAGTTCAGGATCATAGAAAACAATATTGGAGTGTTATGCCCTGAATCACAACTCACACACAAAAGGTAAAGGGTAAGGGAATTCATAAAGTATCAAATTCATGACAAACAACTGATTTAAATACGTAATTTAAATATTGAACTATAAAGGAAAGGGGGGGAGCATGTGACAATATGCTAGAAACAAATGGGCAGAATTGAACACGTTGTTGTTGACGCATGTAAACTAATTGAGACATACCAGTGTAGAAGCAAAAGAATGCAGAATAAAGCAAACACAGTCCACAACAGTGCAAGTATCAGAAATAGAGAGAGTATAAGTGATAGTGAATTGTGAACTTAGATTGTTCTGTGTTCGTGTGTGTTCAAAGAGAAGGGAGGAGGGTATTTATAGTGTAAAAATAGGCAGAAAATAAGGTAAGGATAGGAGTTCAGCAATAATTAGGGGAACAAGTGTCAATTAGAATTAAGCAGTATCAAAGACTTCCCTTACTTGAGGAATTAAAAATCAAACGGTAACATGCAAGTGCTAAACAAGGAAAGAGATCACATAGGCTGACTATGACTAATAAGGAAGTATTTCAAGCATAGTACAGGTACATAGTAGGTAATAGTGGCTAGGTTCATCAGACTCTAATCAAGGAAAGTTCTATAAGAACCCAATACCAATATAACCAAGGCAAGGGAATCAATCAACTTGAGTAGGAAAGGCAGGGGTCGAGATTTCAGGGCAAGAATTCAAATAGGTGTAAGAAGCAGGGAAATTAGTACAATAAGGAAAGAATCAATCACAAGAGTGCAATCAGAATCACACAAAGAGATTTGAAGTCAGCCCATAATTAAGGGCTACTTTGAGAGGGAAATTTAGTATATAAAGGAATGCATAGCCTTAGGCATGTGAGGCTAAGTTGTGGCAAAATAATAGCATGTAGCAGTAACTAAAAGGCATGATAGTCAAGTTTCAGTGCTTAACAATAGAGAAAAGATTCAGAAGCATGCAAAGAACTCAGAACCAAAAAATAGTCAAGAGAATGGAAGCACACTGCAATTTCAACGAACGAGTTGCACAGACAAAAAGAGATTGAATAGTCCCCAAAGAAACTGGGGTTTTCGAGAATCAAACGAGTTTAGAGGATATGAGTAGTCAAACAAACAAAACAGGTTTAGAATCCTGGATAAGCCCCAAAATTAGGGTTTTCACTCATGCTAAATCAGATATAGGAGAGGGTAAATCAAGTGAATAACAAACAGAAACTCAAACAAGATCCCAAAATTAGGGCTTTTAACATGCTAATTCAGATAAAAATAAGGTGAATCAAAACACCACTAACAAACAGACCAGGAAATTCAAAAAATCCCCAAGAAAATTAGGGTTTTCAACATACGAGTTCAGATAGAAGATAATACAAACAAACACAGTAAAAACATGCCGAGATTCAGAAAAGAGATGTTCGAGATAAAATAACATGAAACCCTAGGTGAGGAAAATAGAGTTTCTGAAAGCAAACATTAAAGAATCTTTGAGAAAACGCATAGAAGGTTCACACACACATAGATCCTGAACAGATATAAAATGAATCGAAGGAACCTCAGAGATTAGGTCTTCGTAAGAAAACCCAAAAGACGAGATAGGCTTTGGAAACCATTTATCTGAGCAGAGAAGTCGAAAATCGAACTCGAATGGCCATGGCTGGCTGGACAGAGGTCGAAGATGACTGGAGAAAAGCCATCGAGCAAAGCTTGGTCGAGACCTTTTCAAGATCTGGTCTAAGAACCTTAGAGATGAGACCATAGAAGCCATGGGAGGCCGGTGTAGGGCTCCGATGAGTCTGGGGAGCCATGGATTAGGGTTTCGATGGGAGGCGGCGGCTAGGGTTTTGAGAGAGCTCGAGAGACGAGAGCGTTTGAGGGCGGCGGATTGGGAAAATGATATAGGGTTAGGCGGTTGTGTGAAATTAAAAAGGTAAGAAGTAAATGTACTGGGTCGGGTAGGCATGTTAATTGGGCTGGGTAATTGGATTTCAAATTGGGGCTGAAATGGGGTACCAAATTGGCTAAAATTGAAATGCAATAAGGCCAAATCGTAAATAGCCAATTTTTCCCTTTTAATTTTGTAAAAATAGTAATACTAATTTTAAAAATAAATTAAATGTGCTGGGTAAATAAGTATTATATAAATATTAATTAAAAAATGCTAGGATTAATTTTATAAACATAAAATGTCATAAATTACAAGATAGGCTATAATTGCGATTATATGCAGTTTAGCTTTAAAATACCAAAACAATTTGTAAAAAATATGCGAAAATTAATTTAAGTATATTTAGGTGTAAATGTGAAAATAAAATGAATTATTCACCATATATGATAATTTTGGGAATAATTATTGGATTTTGTTGTGTAAAATAGGCAATAAATTGGTTTAAAAAATCATTAAAAATGTCCAAACTCTTGGATGTGCTTATATATGCACCAATATGCTATTTTGGAAATATTTGGGTATAAAAATACATAGGAAAAAATTGGGTATCAACAGCTGCCCCTCTTTACCCGGGAAGGATGAAAGAGTTGTCGGGTAAAGATATGATTGCCAATTTTGATCGGAAGCGGTGGTTTGAAAAGAGTTTGACCGAGCTACGTTTTATGAGCTGCTTACATATCCCTAGTTTTACATGCCGATGGAGATTTGAAAGGACGGACATGACGCTCGGGGGAAGCAAGAGGTATTTTGAAGTTGATCGGTTGCGAGAACTGGAACGGGGTCGCTCTTGCTGAGACGGTCGTTGCTAGCCGATGTACCTGCAAGTGAGCAATATAGGCGTATATCGTGCGTAAACTTAAACATGATGCAAGTTCCCGTTAGACCATGAATGCTGTCCTTGGATGGTTAGGATGACATCCTCAGACCATGATGTACTGGGCCATGAAGCGTAAAATTAAAGGATTCGCAGGCTATAAAATGACGTTCTTGGGCCATGATAATGGTGCCTCCGAACCATGATGCCTTTGAATAATGATGTGCAAGGTATAAAGTGGGGTCCTCGGACCATGGCATGGTGTTCTCGGGCTATAAAGATGATGCTTCTGAACGATGACGCCTTTGGACAGTTTGGCAATATTTTAGCCCATGAAATGCAAGATTTGGCAGTATTTCAGCCGATGCAAAAGCGTAAATGGTGATATTTCAGCCGACATAAATTTCAATAAACAGGCAATGTTTCAGCCGATGTGAAAAGTAAAATGGTGATATTTCAGTCGACCGAAAATTTAAATATAGTAGTTTAGCGATATTTCAACTGATTGCAAGACGTAAATAAAAGTGGCGATATTTCAGCCGATGTAAAAGTAAAACGGCGATGTTTCAACCGATGGAGAATTTAAATAATAGTCTGGCGATATTTCAGCCGATGCAAAAAGTGTAAATGGTGATATTTCAACCGATAGAGAATTTAAATAAAGTTTGGCGATGGTTTCAGCAAATGCAAAAGAATGTAAATGGCGATATTTCAGCCGACCAAAAACATAGGTATAGATGATGGTGGAGATTTAAATATGAACTGTTGATCTTTCAGCCGATGTAGAATTTAAATAAAGTTTGGCGATATTTCAGCCGATGCAAAAGAATGAATATGGCGATATTTCAGCCGATTGCAGGACTTATGTAAAAGTGGCAATATTTCAGCCATGCAAGATGTAGGTAAAGGTGGCGATATTTCAGCCATGCAAGAAAGATAAGGTGGCGATATTTCGGCCATGCAAGTGGAGGTAGAGCTCAACCTCGGAAGGCAGAAAAGTAGCCTTATGCAGATAATGCAGGATGGAGACAACGCTTAGTCTCGGAAGGCAGAAAGGTAGCCTTATACAATGCAGAAAAATGCAGATGGAGACAACATTTAGTCTTAGAAGGCAGAAAAGTAGCCTTATGCAATTCAGATAATGCAAATGGAGACAACCTTAGTCTCGAAAGGCAGAAAGGTAGCCTTATGCAATGCAGGATAATGCAGATGGAGACAACACTTAGTCTTGGAAGGCAAAAAGTAGCCTTATGCAATTCAGATAATGTAGATGGGGACAACGCTTAGTCTCGAAAGGCAGAAAGGTAGCCTAATGCAATTCAGATAATGCAGATGGAGACAACGCTTAGTCTTGGAAGGCAGAATGGTAGCCTTATGCAATGCAGGATAATGCAGATGGAGACAACGCTTAGTCTCAGAAGGCAAAAAGGTAGCCTTATGCAATGCAGGAAATGCAGATGGAGACAACGCTTAGTCTTGGAAGGCAGAAAGGTAGCCTTATGCAATGCAGGAAATGCAGATGGAGACAACGCTTAGTCTTGGAAGGCAGAAAGGTAGCCTTATGCAAGGTAGGAAATGCAGATGGAGACAACGCTTAGTCTCAGAAGGCAGAAAGGTAGCCTTATGTAATAAGATAAAAGCGAATAGTAAGAAAAAATTCTTAGCTGATAGCTGATCGTGATATTGCAACTGTTGCGGCCATTGCGTGCGGATAGAAAATGCGAATAGGTGCGACGGTTCAATGCGATTGCATAACATGTTTGGTAACTTTGTGACTTGGTTGCCTGCATCCAAAGAAAATCGTGAGTTTTGTAAAGGGGGAAGGTTAGTTCATTTTCCCGTGGCTTCTGGTGTTGCGTGTCATTGGGGTAGCATTGCTAAATAGCATCTATCATAGTTATGCATGATTTAACAAATATAATATAAGTAAAAAATAGTTTTTTTAGATGAACCAACGACTGCAACGCGGTTCAGAGCACTGCAACCTCTCTTGCTCCGAAATTTTGAGGGTCCTCCTCAAAATTTTGCCCCAGTTTATTGGGCTGGCACTTCTGACGGCAGCCTGAACGAATGCAAGATAGACTTCAGAATTTTGAGGGTCTTCCTCAAAATTCTGCCCCAGTTTACTGAGGTGACATCCCTGGCGATGAGCGGCTAAAGACCATCTTCGAAATTTTGAGAGTCCTCAAAATTTTGTCCCAGTTCCAACAATAGGGGGGAGATGAGATTTTTATTTAATGGTGACCGAACCCATAGGGCTGCCTACGTATCCCCTCTTAAACAGGAATCAGGTCAGGCGTAGTTAAAATTACATCATAAATAAATCATAGGTGATTGCACATAATATCGTTTCACTGCGTCTGAGTTGATTGGCTTTGGCCAGACTTCCCCATCCATTTCTGCAAGAATAAGGGCTCCTCCAGTTAAAACCCGGTGAAGCATGTACAGACCTTGCCAGTTGGGAGAGAATTTCCCCTTAGCTTCATCTTTATGCAGGAATATCTTCTTCAACACCAGCTGCCCCAGTGTAGACTTCCTTGGCCTAACACTTTTGTTAAAGGCTCTGGACATTCTGTTATGATACAACTGACCGTGGCAAACTGCACTCATCTTTTTCCATCTATAAGGGCAAACTTCTCGTAGCGACCCTTTAGCCATTTTGCGTCGTCCAACTCTGTTTCTTGTATGATCCTCAAGGAAGGAATTTCTACCTCGGTGGGAATGACCGCCTTTGTACCATAAACTAACATGTAGGGAGTTGCCCCAGTTGATGTGCGAATCGTGGTGCGGTATCCCAGCAAGGCAAATGCTAACTTCTCATGCCATTGTTTGTGACATTCAACCATCTTCCTTAATATCTTCTTGATATTCTTGTTTGCTGCCTCTACAGCTCCATTATCTGAGGCCTATAGGCTGCAGAGTTCTTGTATTTGATCTTGAATGCCTCACAGATTGCTTTCATCAAGTCGCTGTTGAGATTGGAACCATTGTCAGTGATGATTGATTCTGGAACCCCGAATCGCAAACAATACCATCACGGACGAAGTCTGCCATAACTTTCTTAGTCACTGCTTTGTATGATTCTACCTCAACCCATTTAGTAAAATAATCGATTGCCACCAGGATAAATCTGTGCCCATTTGCTGCGGCAGGCTCGATAGGTCTGATGACATCCATTCCCCAGGCAGTGAATGGACATGGTGAGCTTGTTGCAGTAAGCTCGTTTGGAGGCGCCTTTATCATATCTACATGTATTTGACAGCGATGGCACTTGCGAACGTACTGGATACAGTCTGTTTCCATAGTCATCCAAAAATAACCTGCTCGGAGTATCTTCTTTGCTAAGACAAAACCATTCATGTGTGCAATTCTTGAATGGCTTTGACCTTTGATGGGTCCAATCTATCCCTCGATGGCTCACGATGAAACCCAGTAGTTTTCTGGCAGGAACTCCAAATGCACACTTGGTGGGATTCAATTTTAGGTTATACCTTCTCAGTCTGTTGAAGAACTTTCTCAGGTCTTCCATTTGGTCAGTGGCTTTCTTGGATTTGATGATGACGTCGTCCACATATACCTCAATCTCCTTGTGTATCATGTAATGGAATATAGTAGTCATGGCTCTCATGTATGTGGAGCCAGCATTTTTTAACCCGAACGACATCATTTTGTAACAACACATTCCCCACGGTGTGATGAAGGCCGTTTTCTCTGCATCTTCCTCATCCATCCATATCTGATGATACCCGGCAAAACAATCAACGAAAGACTACAACTCATGCTTGGCGTAGTTATCGATAAGAATGTGTATGTTTGGCAAGGGAAAGTCATCTTTAGGACTGGCCCGGTTGAGATCCCGGTAGTCGACACAGATTCTAACCTTCCCGTCCTTCTTTGGTACCGTCACGATGTTGGCTAACCATGTTGGATACTCTACCACTTTGAGAACCTTGGCTTTGACTTGCTTAGTAACCTCTTCTTTGATTTTCAAACTCATATCGGGCTTGAATTTCCTGAGCTTCTATTTTACCGGTGGACAGGTTGGATCTGTTGGCAGTTTGTGAGCTACAATGGACGTGCTGAGACTAGCCATATCATCATACAACCAGGCAAATATGTCCTCATATTCTTTTAAAAATTCCGTATACTCTTCCTTTTCTGATGGCGACAAGTGAACACTGATGCGAGTTTCTTTGACATTTTCTGTATTTCCCAGATTAATGACCTCAGTTTCTTCCAAGTTGGACTTGGGTCTATTCTCAAAATTCTCAACCTCTCTAATGACCTCTTCAGGTATTTCATCTTCTTCTGAGTCTATGTTCTTTTGTTGCGTTGTCTCGTTGCAAGTCACAGTCGTTGGTTCATCGTCAAGATAAGTAATAGTAATGTTGCGTAAAAATAGAGTAAATGATAGAGAAGATAATAAGTGCGAGATATATAATAAACTGAAATGCTTTTGATTAAATTCATAATTGTTTGAAACATCGGAGCTCTTTTAAAAATTAAAGACAATGCGGTAAGAAAATCAACTAGGAAAATAAAATGAGATGCATGGTGATTCTGTTTAGCCTCGCTACCTCAAAACCTTCTGGGCCCTGACAGTCCTAATTGACCAATTGCTGAGGCGGTCTCCTCTGTTCACAGCTTGTATGGAAGGGCCTTCCTCCCTTCCTCCTCGAAAAGAACACAGCAGTCCATGTCATCATCCTCAAGGAATAAATTCTTCATGGCTGCCAACGCTTCATTATCTTCTGACCCATATATAGTATATGTTGGTTGGAAGGTCTGCTCCGGGCTAGGTATCGGAAATTCCAATGGATAGTAGGGGCCTCGTCATAGTGGCGACCAGTTCTGGAATTCCTTCCAAGTATAACCATACCCTAAGCCAAAGGTAGTGCCATGCTTCTTCAGTTTGATGAGCTTAGTGATCCCCTGAAGATTTTTACCGAGCCCCTTTCCAGGCTTGTACCAGCACTAATTTAGGATACTTTTGATCTTGTTATCCCACCACTTGTCTTTGTCTACAGCGTTGACCCTTTCGATGTGGTGGTATGTCTCTCCGCCTACTCTCCTTTTTCCCTCGATCATTGGGATAGTCTGGTGACTATATATGGGGTTACTACCATCGCCATGAATGATCACTTCTTGGTGATTTCATTCGAATTTTACCGCCTGATGCAGGGTCGATGCTACGGCTCTAGCAGCGTGGATCCAGGGGCGTCCCAACAACAAGTTGTAGGATGTCGGGACGTCTATCACTTGGAAGTCGACGTCGAACCATGTTGGCCCCGTTTGCAAGGACAGGCTGATTTCTCCAATAGTAGATCTCTGGGATCCATCGAAGGATTTGACATTGATAGCCCCATTTTTTATCTCATGTAGGCCTTTCCCAAAAGTTCTGAGAGATACAAGCGAACAGATGTTGAGGCTCGATCCCCCATCGATCAGAAACCTGTAGATGAAATAGTCTTTGCATTGCATGATGATGTGCAGTTCCTTGTTATGACCCAAACCTTCTGGCAGCAATTCGTCTTTGTGGAAGGATATTTTGTGGCTCTCCAGCACTTTCCCCACCATATTCGCCATCTCACCCCCGGTTATATTGCTGGACACATAGGCTTCGCTCAATATCTTCATTAAGGCATTCTTGTGAGCGTCTGAACTTTGCAGAAGAGCCAGGATAGATATCTGTGCCGGTGTTTTGTTCAACTGTTCAGCAACCGAGTATTCCTTAGCCTGTATTTTCCTCCAAAGATCGTCGGGTCCTGTCTCAATGGGACGTCCCGGGGCTTGCTTACCGGACTCAGCTAGGTGCTCTGGGGTGTAGACCCTCCCTGTTCTAGTCATTCCTTGTGTGGCAATCGTTTCTCCTATCTTTGTCTTTCCTTTCCTCCTAGCTTCGGCAGTGTAATCCCATGGTATGGCATTTGAGTGGAATGGTGTCATGTCAGTTATCGCTACTGGAATAGGCACCCTTGGTGGTAAAACAACAACTTCAAAGGGTATAGGTGCCTTTGGAACTCGAAATTCAACTTTGATTGGCCCGATGCCTTCGCAGAAGGAGGCACTTCAAGTTCAAAAGGTATAGAAATATTTACTTCGTCGTCCCTGGAGGTCTGATTCTGCACGACAATTGGGTTAAGGGTAACTGCTTCTTTGGTTCATCCCCTTCAGTAATCAAACCTATCGACCCTTTAGGGTCCCAATCATCCTCGATCTCGATCATATGAATGTCTCCACCTTTGTGGTCAGGAAAGGGGTCATTACGAACATTAGGAGTAGGCTCATTTTCTACAATGACTTTATTATCGATCAGGGTCTGAATCTTGTCTTTCAATGAACGACATTCGTCAAGGGTGTGTCCTTTCATGCCGGAGTGATACGCATAGGTCTTGTAGGGGTTGACCCACTGGGATGGATTTTCTGGAGCTTTGGTTGGGATAGGAGTGACGTAACCAGCAACCTTGAGTCTCTCATATAGCTGGTCAACTGGTTCAGCGATGGTTGTGTATTATCTGGGAGGTTTACGGTCAAAATTTGGTTTGGGTCTTGGAAAATTTTGACGGGTGGGTGGTGATTGATAGTGAGGGGGTTGAGCGTTATAAGCTTGGTAAACAGGTGCTGGTTGAGAGTATCTGGGTGAGATGAGTTGATATGGGAGGCAAGTAGGAGGGTGCGGGTGCTTGGTAATTTGGGATAAGCTGATATGTAAGTGGAGGTGATGGGTAAGTATTGTATTTTGGTGGTAATTTGGCTCCATGTGCGACCATCACGGAACTTACATATTTCTTTTTGGACGCACTACCAGTTTGTAAAGCCTTATTGGTGGCTTGCAATGCTTCAAGATTTGTAACCATACCATTCCTGATGCCCTCTTCGATTCTTTCTCCAAGTTTGATGATATTAGAGAACTTTTGACCCTCGATCAACATCAACCTCTCGTAATATTGGGGATCCTGAGCCCGGACAAAGAATCTATTCATTTGCTCTTCTTCTAGGGCCGGCCTGACCTTTGCAGCTTCTGACCTCCTACGACTAGCATACTCGCGGAATGTTTCGGTGGGTTTCTTCTTCAAATTTTGTATGTAGAATACATCTGGTGCATTCTCTGTATTAACCGAAACCTATCCATGAAGTCTGATGCCATTCCTACCCAATTCATCCATTTCTTGGGGTCTTGACTGATGTACCAGGATAGTGCATCTCCCTTTAAGCTCCTCATGAAGAGCTTCATACGGATCTTCTCATCTCTTCCGACCCCCACTAGCTTATCGCAATAGGTCCTCAGGTGGACTCTGGGATCTCCTATTCCATCAAACATTTCGAACTTGGGAGGTTTGTACCCCTCTGGAAGTTCAACATCTGGTTGAATGCACAAGTCCTCGTAATTCAATCCTTCAATGCCTTTGTTACCTTCCACGCCCTGAACTCGGCTGGTTAATTTCTTGGGCTCTGCCGCTAAGTTCCTAATGAGGGCGTCCTTATCATCAGACTCAAGTGCATTTGAGATGGGTTGGGCGTACTGGGGTATAGTATCCACATAAATAGGAGTGTTGTGGAGATGGTCATTTATGGTGTTCAGTGGCTCGAGAATGAGTAGTGGTGTGTTATTTGGAGTGTGGCATGTGTTGCAGGTATGAGTGGGTTGTATCTGTGGTTGCGGGGTATTTTGTGGAGGTGCGGGATTTTGGGTATTGACATTAGGAGCGGTGAGGGAAAATGATAGGTTCGCCAAATTCCGAACCTGATCCAGTTCTTCTTGGAATTTCAACAACTTTTGTTCTAGTTGTGCAATAGTTTCCTTAGCAACCGGGGTACCCTGAGGAATCTCAATCTCCTTTCTGGCGCTTGTATCTCCCATTTTGCCTTTGTTGTTGTTCCGAACAGGACTCGGAGGAGGTGGAGGGCCCTTGGATCTTGTGGAGTATGCTGATGGTGCCAGAATGCACGAACTAACCTTTGGGAAGGGGAGTAAAAATAAAAGAAAAACAAAAAAGGTAACAAGTTAGCGTGGGTTCTGAGAGAAAAGTATTGCAGTATTTAAACACATTGTGCGAGAATATAAATCGCGTTCTAATTTTGGTGCCTCGTTGTGCCCGAGGTAGGCCTAGCGACAAATAGTTTGGGAGAACTTATAATTCTAAATGCCTCATTTTATTGATAAAAATAAGACGAATCCAAAACGACTCTAAATAACAGAAAGTAAATGTCACTAGTTGCCATTGGCCTTATTACAACAACAACAACAACCCAGTATAATCCCACAAGTGGGGTCTGGGGAGGGTAATATGTACGCAGACCTTACCCCTACCCCGGAGGGCAGAGAGGCTGTTTCCAGGAGACCATTGGCCTTATTACATCATTAAGGTAAAAATAAAGGACTCCTAACTACTTAGTCCCGGAAGGACCTTCCCCAGATTTGGCATCCTTGTCTCTCTCGAGCAGCTCCAACAACTCGCGTAGTCCTAGCAGTAAGTAGGCTCGGGCTAGATGTCCGCCCGCATTTCCTTCAGCATTTTGCCAGTCTTCGATCCTCTTGATGAACTTTCCTTCCAGCTCGACTAGACCCCACTCCAAATATCCTAGTCAATTGTTGGCGCTGACAGCCATTTCTTTCCATTCCTCAATCAATTTCTGATGGGATTCTTGTATTTCCCGATGCTCACTTTCTCACTCTCGAATTCTCTTGCGCAGTTGATTATACTTAACCTGTGCTTTGACATGCTCATCAATAATTCTGTGACCTTGAACGAATCTCAGCTGACCCATGCCATCGTCTTCTAACCAACCCGAATAATACGGCACACAACCGGCGTGGTACCTGTTTGGCTTAATGGATTCCTTCCCCAAAATGATTTTGCAATGCCACAAATGCTGAGCTTGGCACCTGTGAGGGCTATCATCGTCTTGGAAATCAGCCCTGAGGTGACTTGTTTTATCAACCCTTGGTATTATTTGTTTTCTTCCAGCTTGCCTCATGGATCGGAGAGGAAGGTAAGGATAAGTCCCTCTAAAACCAAATAGTATGAGAAATGGTGCATCTCAGGATCGGACAATGAATTCATCTGTAGGGAACCACTCAAACATCCATTGCACCTGGTCTTCTTTCAGATTTTTGAACAATTATACCCATCCTCTGGCATCCTCCGGCTGAGCAAACATCTTTGGCATATAATTCGTACGCCTCGGCTGGTGGAAGGCGATATGATCATCCCAATCTCTGCATAGGATCTCCTGTCAATATTCTCTTTTCTGGAGGTTTTCCATGAGCCAAAGATGAAGCAATAAGTTGCAACCCTCAAAATGACTGCCTTGTTGTTGACACTTGTTCAAGGCGCGGTATATCTCGGTGACGATCATGGGCTCTATGCTGAAAGTTTGCCCACCAATCCCTTCCATCAAAGTTTTGGTTACCATGGATAGTATGGTGTGGATCCTAGCCTTCTTCATAGGGAAAACGATCATCCCCAAAAAGTAAAACCTGAAAACAAAGACCCTTCTATGAACATGCCCCAATGAGGTGATAGCAAATTCGTCTGAATATGTGCGGTATGACTTGCTATTGTCGTACCTTTCGTATAGATAGTGAAACAGGATATAGGAGTCTTTCAAACAGGTCAAGTCTGGGTTTTTGTTCAACCCCATCATTTTAAGGAAACCCCTTCCTCTGCGATTTTCTGGCATAAGCAAACCCGGAGTCTCCCAAGGAATTCCAGCTAGACCCCCTATCTCTTCAAGTAAAGGAGTCATCTCTAGATCACCAAAGCGGAACACAGATTTGTCATTATCCCAGAACAATGTTGTAGCCTCTATAATTCTGTTGTTAGGTTGAATCTCTAGGAGAGAAGGCAGATTCCCTAGGTACTTGCGCACGAGTGTTTGATCACTAGAATGGAGGTCGTTCCACCAATTCAGTAGCCTTGGATGAATGTTGGTTACCATGCCAAATCTGGGGATNTAACTGACTCGGCTAGGTTTGACCATAATGCATGTACAGTTTAATGGAGTAAGGTTTCTATCTTGAAGTGCTAGACTGGTACCCTTGAGCGGACAACTCAAGAAGGAAAGTGTAAGGCCCCGGAAATGTTTTTTCGTGCAATTTAAATTTTTTTCGTGCCAAGGTAGGCTAAATTATTTTATTTCGTGTGCAAATAAGGATTTATGATATGATGGATATCAATTGGATATGTTAATAAGCGTATAAGTCATATTAGAAGTGAATTGGGGTCTAAAGAGAGGCCTAAGTCTAAGCCAAGTTGAAAATTTTCATATTAGACGAAAGTTGTAAATGAGTGCGCACAAGACCTCATTTTGAACGATCATATCTCCGGTGATATGAGGAGTTGTGTGATCCACAACGTATCAAATTAAAGCCCTTTGAGTTTAGTTTTTAACACATGAAACCGTTCATCAATTGGAGATTTCTACAAGATGTTATGACCTTCTTACTAAATGGTGACAGAACAGCTACGCGAGTCTGCGTAGCCTACGCACCATTGCGTAGGAAAAATCAGTATGGGAGTGAAGGGAGGGGTAAGCTGCATAGCCAATCTGCGTAGGCTACGCAGCCAGCCTACACAGCTCATTTCTTATAAATAAAGGGTGGAACGGGGAGAGAGAAAAAGATGACATTTTTGGGTTAAGTTTTGGATTCTAGAAAGAAGGTGGAGCACCCTCAACCCAAATACACATCAAAGTTAAGTTTTATGATATTTTTATAATAGATTAACACTAGTTAATGGTAGTATTAACATCTACATGGATTGAAATTCAAAGGAATTGCTCTAATCGTCAAGAATCATTCAAAAGGGTTCAAGTTAGGGTTTGGTCTACAAGAGGTAATCCTACACCTTAGACTTGCATGTATGGAGTTATTATGGAATTATGAGTAGGAATCATGTATTACAACTTATGGTATGGTGATTGAAGACCATAAATTCCCAATTTAAATACATGAACATGGTAGGAATTTAAAGGTGTTTATTTGATGGAATTTTGTTGGTTTGGGTGTTAATGGTTGATCACACATGTGATGTTAGGAGTATAAATTATTAAAGAATAATAGTGGGGTGAATTGTTGGTTAATGGTGATATTTGGATGAACCAACACTATAGTTATGAGGTGTAAAGATCTATACCTACAAGGTGTTTGATAATATGCCTAAATGGCATAAGTTATGGAATTTGTTACTAATATTGGTCCTATTGAATGTTGTATTGTAGATTGAAGTTGCTTAAGTGTATTGGAACATTGTAGTATCATTAAGGGGGAAATTGAGGTATGTATGGCTAACTTTAACCTTTGTAAATTCACCTTGTTTGGAGTACAAGAAATTGGTACGTGTTATTTATGTGAACTATTTCTGAATTTTGGTTGTTTCACGGGTGTTAAGGCAAGATGGCCTATTTCATGAATTCTTGTGATTAATATGTCTTGAACGTTGTTGGTTAAGTTTTTCCAATATAATGGTGTAAGTAATTGGCAATAAACCAAATGTGATTGTGAAAGTGTTATGTGGTAAGAGTTGAGAAACAAATGATGGAAGGAAATCATAAATGATGCAATTGGAACAACTGTGGTAATAACATATTTGGCTTGTTGTGGAAAATTATTGTGGTGACTTAAATTGTATATGAGTTGTTGAATATGATGGAAATGGTATTGATAGCTACAGAAATTCTTGTGAATTGTTGTGGTTGCTCTTTAAGAATTATCGTTGTTGTTCTATGTGAATTGTTGTTTGTGAATTGTGACTTGTTCGGTGGGATCGGGTTACACACCGCAACACGAAGTAATAAGGTGTGGGTTTTGGTGATAAGGGTGGCCGAGGTGATAAGGGTGGAAAAGTGATCGAAATCACTATTGAAATGAAATTATGAAAAAGATTGTGAAAATGTTGAAGGGGAAAAAGGAGAGATTGTAAACTTGTTTGGCTTGATTGCACCTTTCATGTGCATTTGATTGTTGATTCTATTACTGTTTGTTATCTATGTAGTGATTGATCTTACTTGGGGTAAAGTTTGTTCATACATACCAGTACAATTCAAATGTACTGATGTCCCTTTTGCTGGGGGCGCTACATTTGGGTTATTATTGTAGGTGGATCTATAGTAGGTACTCCAGTCCACCGAGAGTAGCACTCCTCTCCATCCCATCAGTTGCATTGATGAGCCCCACTTCCTCTTGGGGTCATGTGTGGTTCATGCCACCTTCTTTTGAGTTTATTGTGTATTGTAAGGTATAGCCGGGGCCTTGTCGCCGGCAAGTATTGGTTAAGTTCCTAGTATTCATAGAGGCTCCGTAGATACAATGTGGGTGCTGTACAAAAGTATTTTGGGTAGTAATGGTACGGTTCAGAATCGTGTTCCATGTTTGTAAATGTTGTATATATTTTGCAAGTACTTGGTATCAAATGTTGAAAATGATAAAAAGTAGAAATGAACTCAAGTTGTAAGTTTATGCTTAAGTCTTAAATTGCTATTTCAAAAGAATAGTGTATATTGTAATCACGGGGTAATGCATAGGATAGGAAAGGCAATTCCAGGTCCGCTTGACTGGGGTCCTCCGATTGAGCGTCGGTCGTGTCCCTCGGTTTTGGGGCGTGACAGAAAGGCACGGAACCTTCGACTACACCGTTGATCGACTGGTTTTACCGCAAATATGCCTTGGCCAAATTTAGGGGGTGATAGTATTGAAAGTGCACAACTACTCATTATAAGCGTTGCTATAGTATTTGTTTGGCACGAGTGGAATATGATGTTGAAGATGCAATTTACAAGGATGAAATAAATTGACATGTATTTTCACGTTCATACAATAAAGTTTACAATGATTGCTTAGAAATTACAACAGTATAGATGGAAAAGCAATAAATGAAAGTAATTAAAGAAAAAGAAACAAAAGAAACAGGTTAGTTTCAAATAAAGAAATTAAACAAAAGCGATAAAAGAAAGCAATAAAGTCACGTATAGCATGCAATGGTAAAAGCCTAAAGAAATCCCCAGTAGAGTCGCCATGCTGTCGACGCCCCCTTTTTCCTAAAGCGGAATTGCGTTTACGACATTCGGGAAGACAACTCTTTTTTCACTTTGTGAATTGGGTTTTTTGAGAGTTTGGAGAGTCGCCACCTAATGATTATAGTGCATTAGGACACTTTTTAGACAAAAATTAAAGATGAAAACCAGTGTTTTGGGTAAGGGCTTGAAATTATCTCGAGGGGAAGGTGTTAGGCACCCCTCAAGATCCACTAGTGTGGTTCCCGGCCATGC
>MU709691.1:51560-102170 GCA_026770625.1 Nicotiana glauca
ATCAAATAAAAAGGTAAAACAAACAAGCAAACAAGGCTCAAATTAACCCCATAAGTCAAACAATCATTTAGTTTAGCATGCCTTGACAAATACTGATTTGGTCTTAGATTAAAATTAAACAGCGAGCGGACTAGTTAAACGCATGCATTTAGACAGAAAGTCCGCATTAGGAAACTCGGATACAGTTTCCAGGGACTGACCCAATTAATTAATTAGCCAACCCTTTGTCTATGTGTTGAAATAAAACTAGGCATAGGATCTACTAATTCTAGGAAAAGTTGCAAAGAGTTACCAGTAATTTAAGAAAAGATGCAAGTTGATTTTAGAGAAAAGAGGCATCAGTTTTAACAAAGAGAAAAGATGCAAACTGGTTTTAGAAAAAGAATTACCAGTTGTTTCAAAAAAGATGCAGACTGATTAAAAGGTTTACGAGCTTCAGGAAAGTGCAGATTGATTATGAGAAAGGGTTTACCAATTTTAGTAAAGATAGATACGAGTTTCAGCGATTGGTTCTGTTTTAGAAATGAATGAGGCTATTAAGGACGAGATTTCCTATAGGCATGCTTTCTGTACGTTTGATGATTTTAACACCCTTTCATGACATTAATAGGAGTCTTATACACACGATGTCCATATGCAACTTTGTTATTAAGCCTATAAACGGTTTGCCTAATGACATTTGTGTATGCAGAAATGCAAAAGCCTATAGACATGATCTCTATATGTGTAACTACAGAAATATGAGTGTTAAATCCTCTAAGCATGCTTTCTAGGTGATTTTGTGGTAAAGTTAAGCGTTAAATCCTATAGGCATGGTCTCTATGTGATTGAATCAGTATAAAAGACCCTATAGGAAAGATTTCTAGTTTGATAAAAAATAAAATCCTAAGTCATGATTTCTACCCCGTGGATGCAAGAAAAGTAAAGACCCCTCCCACACCCTTTTACTACAATCCCTGAGTTTCATACAAAATTATTACAAACCAATGAATCAAACTGGAAATTAAAAGATATATCAAAAGCTAATAGCTAGATCCGAGGAGCCTAATTCAACCATTAATGTCTGGTAACATGCAATAGAGCCATTTCCAGGATTCAAATTTCCAAAGCCTTCTCTTTATCAAAGGTGTTTCAAAGTTCCAAGGAATCTCAGGGATTCCAGGCATTGATTACACCCAGGATACCAATAGCATTAGAATAGTGCATTGTGGAAGAGCCAGCTCTCAGGCATCCAAGTTCAGAGGGAGCTCGGGGGTCCCAAAGCATGGCTTGCAAGAGAGGGGCAGGCCTTATAGCTAAGAGTAAGTGCAAAGTAAAAGGGAATTAGGGAGCCATGGCAGGTGGTGGTCATACCTAGCCACAAGGTAGGCTGGCACACCCCTGACCACTTGTTTGTTTGCACAAGTTAGGAGTTGACCTTTTGAAGGTCAGAATAATGTCTGGATAGTGATTAGGACACTATCAGACTCACAACCAGGGCTCAGACACATAGAGGGGAAAAGAAATAGGAATTGATTGAGTTTGGGATTCAAAAAATCTAGTTCAGGAACATAGACAGCAATATTGGAGTGTTGTTATGCCCTGAACCACAACTCACACACAAAGGGTAAAGGGTAAGGGAATTTATAAAGTATCAAATTCATGACAAACAACTGATCTAAATACATAATTTAAATACTGAACTATAAAGAAAATGGGGGGAGCATGTGACAATATGCTAGAAACAAATGGGCAGAATTAAACACATTGTTGTTGAGGCATGTAAACTAATTGAGACATACTAGTATAGAAGCAAAAGAGTTCAGAAGAAAGCAAACACAATCCACAGCTGTGCAAGTATCAGAAAGAGAGAGAGTATAAGTGAAAGTGAATTGTGAACTCAGATTGTTCTGTGTTCGTGTGTGTTCAAAGAGAAGGGATGAGAGTATTTATAGTGTAAAAACAGGCAGAAAATAAGGTAAGGATTGAAGTTCAACAATAATTAACGGAACAAGTGTCAATTAGAATTAAACAGTATCAAAGACTTCCCTTACTTGAGGAAATAAAAATCAAACGGTAACATGCAAGTGCTAAACAGGGAAAGAGATCACATAGGCTGACTATGACTAATTAGGAAGTATTTCAAGCATAGTACAGGTACATAGAAGGTAATAGAGGCTAGGTTCATCAGACTCTAATCAAGGAAAGGTCTATAAGAATCCAATACCAATATAATCAAGGTAAGGGAATCAATCAACTTGAGTAGGAAAGGCAGGGGTCGAGATTTCAAGGCAAGCATTCAAATAGGTCTGAGAAGCAGGGAAATCAGTACAATAAGGAAAGAATCAATCACAAGAGTGCAATCAGAATCACACAAAGAGATTTAAAGTCAGCCCATAATTAAGGGCTACTTTGAGAGGGAAATTTAACATATAAAGGAATGCATAGCCTTAGGCATGTGAGGCTAAGTTGTGGCAAAATAATAGCATGTAGCAGTAACTAAAAGGCATGATAGTCAAGTTTCAGTGCTTAACAATAGAGAAAAGATTCAGAAGCATGCAAAGAATTTAGAAACAAAAAATAGTCAAGAGAATGGAAGCACACTGCAATTTCAACGAACGAGTTGCACAAACAAAAAGAGATTGAATAGTCCCCAAAGAAACTAGGGTTTTCGAGAATCAAACGAGTTTAGAGGAGATGAGCAGTCAAACAAACAAAACAGGTTTAGAATCCCGGATAAGCCCCAAAATTAGGGTTTTCACTCATGCTAAATCAGATATAGGAGAGGGTAAATCAAGTGAATAACAAACAGAAACTCAAACAAGATCCCAAAATTAGGGCTTTTAACATGCTAATTCAGATAAAAATAAGGTGAATCAAACCACCACTAACAAACAGACCAGGAAACTCAAACAAAATCCCCAAGAAAATTAGGGTTTTCAACATGCGAGTTCAGATAGAAGATAATACAAACAAACACAGTAAAAACGTGTCGAGATTCAGAGAAGAGATGTTCGAGATAAAATAACATGAAACCCTAGTTGAGGAAAATAGAGTTTCTGAAAGCAAACATTAAAGAATCTTTTAGAAAAATGCATAGAAGGTTCACACACACCTAGATCCAAAATAGATCTAAAATGAATCGAAGGAACCTCAGAGATTAGGGCTTCGTAAGAAAACCTAAGAGACGATATAGGCTTTGGAAACCATTGATCTGAGTAGAGAAGTCGAAGATCGAACTCGAATGTCCATGGCTGGCCGGACAGAGGTTGAAGATGACCGGATAAAAGCCATCGAGCAAAGCTTGGTCGAGACTTTTTCAAGATCTGGTCATAGAACCTTAGAGATGAGACCATAGAAGCCATGGGAGGCCGGTGTAGGGCTCCGATGAGTCTAGTGAGCCATGGATTAGGGTTTCGATGGGAGGCGGAGGCTAGGGTTTTGAGAGAGCTCGAGAGACGAGAGCGTTTGAGGGCGACGGATTGGGAAAATGAGATAGGGTTAGGCGGTTGCGTGAAATTAAAAAGGTAAGAAGTAACGGTGGCCGTTGATCTAAATGATCAACAGCTGAGATTTAAAAAGGATATAGGTTGGGTCGGTTCAACATGAACGGGGTCGGGTAGGCATGTTAATTGGGCTGGGTAATTAGATTTCAAATTGGGGCTGAAATGGAGTGCCAAATTGGCTAAAATTGAAATGCAATAAGGCTAAATCGTAAATAGCCAATTTTCCCCTTTTAATTTTGTAAAAATATTAATACTGATTTTAAAAACAAATTAAATATACTGGGTAAATAATTATTATATAAATATTAATTAAAAAATGCTGGAATTAATTTAATAAACATAAAATGTCATAAATTACAAGATAGGCTATAATTGCGATTATATGCAATTTAGCTTTAAAATACCAAATAAATTTGTAAAAAATATGCGAAAATTACTTTAATTATATTTATGTGTAAATGTAAAAATAAAGTGAATTATTCACCAGAAATGATAATTTTGAGAATAATTATTGGATTTTGTTGTGTAAAATAGACGATAAATTGGTTTAAAATCATTAAAAATGTCCAAACTCTTGGATGTGCATATATATGCAACAATATGCTATTTTGGAAATATTTGGGTATAAAATACTTAGGAAAAAATTGGGTATCAACAATCACTATCCGCACATCGACTAGGGCAACCCCCTATATGCTGGTCTATGGTACAGAGGCCGTCATTCCTGCCGTAGTAGAAATTCCTTCTTTGAGAATCATGTAGGAAGCTGAGCTCGACTATGCAGAATGGTTAAAGAGTCGTTACGAGCAACAGGCTCTCATAGATGGAAAAAGAATGAACGCAATTTGCCATGGTCAACTTTATCAGAACAGAATGTCCAGAGCCTTCAACAAAAGAGTCAAGCCGAGATAATTCATGCCAGGGCAGCTAGTGTTAAAGAAAATTTTCCCACATCAAGATGAAGCCAAAGGGAAGTTCTCTCCCAACTGGCAGGGTCCATACATGGTTCTTCGGATTCTGACAGGAGGAGCCCTTATACTTGCAGAAATGGACAGAGAAGTTTGGCCAAAACCAATCAATTCAGATGCAGTCAAGCGTTACTATGTGTAATTTTCATGTCTTCCCTATATGATGTAATTGAACTACGTCTGACCTGATTCCCATTTAAAAGGGGATACATAGGCAGCCTTATGGGTTCGGTCACAATTCAATAAAATTTTCATTTTTTCCCCCCGCAATTGGAAACTGGGGCAGAATTTTGAGGAGGACCCTCAAAATTGCGAAGTTGATTCCATCTAGTTATCGATAGCGACAGTCGGAAGCATCAACCCAGTAAACTGGGGCAAATTTTGGGGAGGACCCTCAAAATTTTGTAGCAGGGAGGGTCGCAATATCTTGAGCCACGTCACAGTTATCGGTTCATCTAAAAGTTGTTTCTTAATTGTATACCTATGCCATATTTTTACAAAATTCATGCATGTTTATTATCCAAATAGCCTTGTTTAGAAACGCTACCCCGATAATACGTGCAGTATCACTAGATCAAAGCCGAGCATGTCAAATGTAGCCAGCGGGGATGCGAATTAACCTCCCCCTCTACAAAAACTCATGATTTTTATTTGGATGCAGACACTTGGATTGCGAAAGCATCTGACATACTATGCACTCACGAGACAAACATTGTTCAGGAATACAACCCTCAGAATTGTTTCACTTACCAACATTTGCTATCCATGTACACCGGTGATATTCTCTATACTGCAATGTCCCCAGGAGTCACAATATCGCAACCTGCTATCAGCTAAGAAACTCTATTACCATTTGACGTTTCATTTACATTTTATGCATTGCATAAGGCTACCATTCTGCCTTCCGACACTAAACACTGTCTCCATCTGCATTTTCTGCATTGCATAAGGTTACCATTCTGCCTTCCGAGAATAAACACTGTCTACATCTACATTTTCTGCATTGCATAAGGTTACCGTTATGCCTTTTAAGACTAAACACCGTCTCTATATGCATTTTCTGCGTTGCATAAGGCTATTATTCTGCCTTCTGAGACTAAACACTGTCTCCATCTGTATTTTCTGAATTGTATAAGGCTGCCATTATGCCTTCCGAGACTAAACACTGTCTCCATCTACATTTTGCATCTCATGGGCTGAAAGAAAGATCGCCACCTCATTTACACTTGCATGGCTGAAAGATCGCCACCTCATTTGCACTTGCATGGCTGAAAGATCGTCGCCTCATTTACATTCTGCATAGCTGAAAGATTTCCGCTCATTTACATTTACATGGTTGAAAGATCTCCACCTTTACACTTGCATGACTGAAATATCACTGCCTCATTTACATTTGCATGGCTGAAAGATCTCCACCTCATTTACACTTGCATGGCTGAAAGATCGCCGCCTTTTTTACATTTGCATGGCTGAAAGATCACTACTTTATTTACATTCTTCATGGCTGAAAGATCACTACCCTACTTACATTATGCATGGTTGAAACATCGCCACTTCATTTACAATTGCATGGCTAAAAGATCACCACCTATTGCATCTCATGGGCTGAAAGATCACCACATACTGCATTTCATGGGCTGAAAGATCGCCAAACTATCCAAAGGCGTCATTGTTCAGAGGCACCATTTGCATAGCCCAAGAACACCATGTCATGGCTTGAGGATCCCATTAATATTTTGCATATCATTATTCAAAGGCATCATGGTTCGGAGGCATCATTCTCATAGCCCAGGAGCATCATTTCATGGCCTGCGAATCCTTTATTATTATATGCTTCATGGCCCAGGACATCATGGTCTAAGGATGTCATCCTAACCGTCCAAAGACAACATTTATGATCCGACGAAAATTTGCATCATGTTTAAATTTACGCACCATATATGCTCGTATTGCTTATTTGCAGGTAAATCGGCAAGCAACGACCATCTTGGCAGGGGGATCCCGCTCTAGTTCCCGCAGCTTTATCAGACCTTAACCATTCACCTCGTCTTGAATATTGCGCCCGTTCTTGGAAAATCTCCGTCGATATATTCCGCCGACAGATCCTGAACTACATATGGCCTGATTCCTATAAGACCAGGGATATGTAGGTAGCTCAGAAGCCAGGGCACGGCCTAAGTTTCTTCAAACTGTTTCGCTCGATCAAAATTGGCCATCGTATTTTTCCCATCTTGACCGACCCAAAAACAGTCAAAACAAACCATTTGTCACCCTATTAAAATTAGTTCTAACAAGTCGAGATTAGGCTGCTTATTGCCAAGCAAATGCAATCATGCATCAAAGTGAAAATAGGCTTTGCTCCTACTATGATATGGCAATTACTTACCATAAATTATAATAGGTCCTGTTCACATAAGAATAAATAAACTTTTAGAGAATAGTAGAAAGTTCATCCACGTACAACACTCATCAGAAAATATATGTGCACCATCTATCAAAATGAGGACTCCATAATAATAATCTAAACAGAGGGAAATGACCAACTAAAAAGAATGAAATGAAAGCACTAATTTTGAATATCTACCTTAAGAGACAAGCATTGACTAATCAAGCCTAGATGAGATGCACATGGAATTCAAGTGTTTGAAAGTGACAACAGAGAAAAGAAGTCCGCATGATAAGAGTATATATATATATATATATATATATATATATATATATATATATATAAAGCAGTCACATCAAAATTAGATGAAAGTTTAATTTTTTTATTTTTCTAATAGAAGAAGGCCAAAATAACAGGATACCAACCAGCATAATACTTTTGATGATGTCATCTTTGTATAATTCAGGTATATACTTTTGATGATACTTTTCCCATCGTATATACTCCGACAACTCTTTCATCCTTCTCGAGTAAAGAGGGGCAGTTGTTGATATCCAATTTTTTCATATATATTTTAATATGCAAAATGCTTTCAAAATAGCATATGTATGTATATATAGGAATGTCCAAATATTTTATTATTTTTCCTTAATTGGTAAAAGATTTTTAAATCAATTTATTGCCCCATTTTATCTAGAAAAGCCCAATAATTACTCCCAAATATATCATTTTGGTGATTTATTTATTGGACTCTCATATTTATACTAAAATATAGCTAACATAATTTTTGTACATTTTTACAAATTTATTTAGCTAAATTGCATATAATTACAATATTAGCCTCTTTTAAGTTTTAATTGTGTTTATAATTATAAAATTGACTCCAGTATTTTTTAATTTGATAATTACATATTATTAATAATTTTAGTACCTTTAATTTATTTTTAGAAATTATTCTAATATTTTTTGTAAAACAAATAAAATAAAAATGGCTATTTAAATGTTAGCCTCGTTTATTTCAATTTTAGCCTTATTTGAACCTGATTTTGAACCCCAACTTTAAAACCCAATCACCTAGCCCAAATCCTAGGTCTACCCAACCCACGACCCTTATTAAACAACCCGCTCGGATTTCCATTCAATCCAGGATGTTGATCAAAATGATCAATGGCCACCATTAAACCTTTCCTTTTTTAATTCCCAATTACCCCGAAACCGTAGTCATTTCTCATCTGCAGCTGCCTTTAAACCCCCCTTTTCTCTCAATTCTCTCTCAATACCCTCTCAAACTCTAACTGCCGCCCTCAACTACCACGTGAAAATCTCACAAATCCATGGCTTCCAAAGCCATTGAAGGCCTGTATCTACCTCCTATGACTCCTACATGCTCGATTATCATAGTTTCAAGGCCAGACTTGAAGAAGATTGGCTTAGACTTTGGTCATTTTTTGTTATATGGCTGTTTCCGATCATCTCCAACTTTGCTCCGGCCAGCCATGGCTATTCAAGCTTGATTCTTAACTTCTCCTGCTTAGACCGACATTCTTTCAAGCCTTTCTTACCAGCTGGGTTTCTTCTGAAACCCTAACCTTTGAGGTTCTTCTGATTCTTTTAGATCTGTTTTAGATCTGTGTTTATTCTAAGCTTCTGAACGTTTTTCTCAAGGTTTCTTTCAAAACTTTACCTTCAGAACCTTTCTCTTTTCCGATTTAGGGTTTTGTTATGTTATTTCGAAGCTTTCTCTGATTTTTAACGTGTGTCTTTATGTTATTTTTCTGCTGGAATATGCATGTTAAAGGTCTCAGTTCCTTTTTGAGATTTTCTGAATTTATTTTGTTAGTATTCTGTCTGATTTACTTGTCTTTCATCTCTATACTTGACTGATGGTAAAAACCCTAAAATTTGGGGTTCATTCGAGTTCTGAGATTACTTTCTATGTGATTTACTTGTTCGTCATGCTCTGAATTTGATTGGTTTCAAAACCCTAATTTTCTTTAGACATATTCTAGTTGCTTCATCTATTGCTCGACTGAATTTCAAAATCTTTTGTTTCTTTATGTGATTTTGACATCCTGCTAAACTCTTCTATAAGGTCTTTTCACTTGACCCCTTTGCATGCTATTTGATACTCCCTCATTTTCTCTATTACTAAGTTACTGAAATCGACCTATTTCACTACCATGTTCACTAGCTACTGACTATGTACTTGCTATTGCATGATGTTTCTCTTTGGCATGAGTTCAGCTTCACATGCTTAATGTTTATGCACTATTTTATATGCTAAATTTCCCTCTAAAACAACCTTCAATTTTGGATTGGTTTCACACCTCCTTATGTAATTTCTTATTGCACTCATGTAATTGATTCTTTCCTTATTTTATTGATTCCCTGTTTCTTGGATTGATTTGAAAACTTCCCTTTAGACTTTCGATTCTCTTGTCTTTAACTTGGTTTATTCATGGGAACCCCTATTACTCTCCTTAAGTCAGTGATTTTGAAATCCTTGACTCCTTGATTTGCTATGTACTGATTTTCGATTGTCTCCACATTCTGCGGCTTTACTTTATTTTCTTACCTTATTTTGTTAACCGAGTATTTCAAAGATTCTTCCCTTAATTAAACCTCTATGCCCTTACCCCTAATTATCTATTCTATACATGGTGTTCTACTTGATTTCTTTCCTTAAATGCCTTCTGCCCATTACCGTTTAATTGTAACTCCTTAATTAAAGAAAGTCTTATACTGATTTGATTTTAATTGACACATAGTTCCATAATTACTACTGAGCTATGATTTTTGCCTTATTTTCCACCTGTTTTTAAACTATAAATACCCTGCTCTTTCATTACCACAAGACATGCAAACACTCTTAAATTCTGAACTCACACTCATACTCAAAACATTCTCTATTGCTACTCGTACTATGGCCTGTCTTCAAAGTCCTGATGCCTGCTTTTACTGTATTTTTGCTTCTTTGAACTGGTATGTCCTAATTAATAACTCAGCATCAAAACAACAATGTGTTTACTTAATACTTTTGTTTCCCTGTCTGCCTGCTGCTTGTGCTTAATTCAGCACTTTATTATAAGAATGTTGTAATCCCTTCTGCCTGTTCTAAAATCTATTATGCATCCTAAACCCCTACCCCCATGTGTTTGATACCTTTGGCTTGTTTGAGGCATGACAATATTAAGTATTGATGTCTATGACACAAACTTGATTCCCCCTGCGATCATAACCTCTATGTTATCATTATATGTGTGTATTCTGGTTGATTTTTGCAAGCATAACAACACTCTCTATTGATGTGCATGCCCAAAATTAACTAATGCCTAACTATATAGACTCTTTGACAATTTTCCAACCCCCTGAACCCCCCTTGTGTGAAATCATCAATTTGTTTATGGCTGTTTCCCAGCCCCTCTTTCCCACTTCTTTACTGCATTAGTTCTTAAAGCTCTATTTCTTCACGTGTACTCTCTTAGACCTAAGTTCTGCCCCCCTCTTGTGAGCCTTGCCTTGGGACCCATTGAGCTCCCTCTGAACTTGGAAACTTGAGGGCTGGTACTTGCACACTACACTTGTCCCAATTCTGGTGATACAATTTGGGTGTGAGAACTAGCTGGAGTCCCATTAAGGCTCTTAGGGAACTCTGACACACTTAAATTGGAGAAAGTCTTTGGATTAATGTTCTTTTGAATTGGTCTATCTCATAACTCAGAGAAGAAGCAAGAATTAGGCTTCCTTTGGTTGTATTTTTTTCTTTATAATTTTCCGATGTAATTTTTATTCTGGTCTGTAATAAGTTGTAATAAACATTTACGGCTGGCTAGGGAAAAAGGTTGGGTAGCTATGCATGCAAGGGTAGAAATCATGCTTATAGGGTGTTTCATTTGTACATATTCAAACTTCATCTATAAATCATGCCTATAGGATTGTTATAATTTTGCATATTCAACGTCACCTAGAAATCATGCCTATAGGATTGTTCTAATTTCATTCTACATAATTCAAACTACATTTAGATAACATGCTCATAAGGTTTAAATAACTTCTGCATCTATAAACCATGTTTATGAGGTTTAAAACAAGTTTATGCTTTCGAATACTACGTCTATAAGTGTCTAAAATCAGCAACGTGTAGAAAATATGCCTATAGGAGTTTCTAAACGAATCTGATTTGCTCTACTCAATGCTAGAAATAAAATCAGTAATAATATATACTATCACCTGCAGAACCTGTAATTAATTTGTTTAATTCTGCATCTCTTTTGATATTTAAGTCCCTCACTTAACAGGATTAACAAGCATCCATATAGGACTTCAGACAATTCATTGCGAGTTCTACTGTCTTATCACCTTCTGAATTCAGTAGATAGATACCATGCCTATAGGATCCCCGTCTTAACACTTAGGCAAGCCTTAGAGTAATAACTATAAACTGAATCTGTTTCCTACCAATTATTATAACCAGCATGGCAGGCCTGAGTCGGGCTTCCTATTTGAGTTATGTAATAAACCAATCTGCCTCAACTTTTAAACTCCATCACCTTTGGTATTTTAATCATACCTAAACAGCATGTGCAAGTCATGCTAATTATATGCTTTATTTGTTTAAGGAGGTATATGTGAGCCTTTGTTTATATGTTCCCCCCCCCCCCCAAATATGCAATATGTGTTTTTTGTATGTCGCCTTAGAATTTACCTTTGAAACTCCAAATAAGCATAATATCCATCCTTTTTAGGATTAGTAGTCCTAAGTGCCTCCGGGGCTGATAGGAGTGGGACGGGTAATAGCATGCAATAAGTAATCGATACTAATCCGCACTCTAAATACCTTAACGGGGTGGGATGGGTATATATGGATATGATGACCATGCGATAATGTCATGTGTAGCCCCTCATTGAGGAGTGATTACCGGACATTGTGTGGGGTAATCCATATTTTTAATAAACCTAGGACCCCCTTCCCTTTATTTTTTATTTCTTTTTCAGCACTTTAACTTTTTATTTTAAAAAAAAATTAGCTTCTCTAATTGTTCTTTCAAACTGTATTTATTTTCAAACCATTATGTGTTGAAATCCCCTTCTTATTTGAGACTTATCTGCCGATATGTTAATTGCACCTCAATTCACAATAATTGTTTGGCCAGGAACCACACTAGTGGATTCTGATGGATGCCTAACACCTTCCCCTTAGAATAATTTCAAGCCCTTACCCTATCTCTGTTTATTCAAATCAAACTCTTTTGGTGTGCTAATGCACCCTAATCATTAGGTGGCAACTATTCAAGTGCAAAACCAATTCCCAAAAGGAATGAGTTATTCCTCCAAATGTCATAAACCCGATTTCTACGGAGGTAAAAGGGGGTGCGACACCCTTAGGCATGCGTAGTTAACTACTTTGGATCCTGCCTCCGAATCGGGTTACGACTCGAGCTCATTTTAATCCTAAAGTTTTTGATTTTTAAGCTAGCAATAGTGGCTCGTACGCTGTTGGTCATTGCGACCTTTTAGTGTGCGGCCCTAAGGCTCGTTTGGCTGGCGACAATGGCTCTTACGATTTTTCCTGTGGGTATATTGTGGGCTTTGTTTTCCTCTCGTTAAGGACTTTTTGAAATAATTTTTCCTGACCCATCGTCGGTTCGGGAAAAACCTCGATTTCAAGTCATTAGCGGTAATGTTCAAGCACCTCAGATGGTTTTAGCTTGTAGGTTGAGTAGCTCGAAGCCTTGTGTTTTGGAGATGACATGGTCGAAGCTCATTTTCCTGTTAAGGGTAGCCTATTTTAACCGGTTCTTTTCGAGGTAGATTCAAAGTAATGGCCTACGATTTTGTTAGCGACGGTCGAGCATCTCCGAGTCACATTAATTTGGTTGGTGCAGTTGTTCTGACCGTACTCATATGTTTTTGGTCGGAGCCATTTTAGATCCCTAGTGATAGTTTAGGCGTCTATATCGAGGGTATGTCCTTTTGGGAGTTTTACAAATACGACATATAGCCTAAACTTCAGGATTGAGTTTTATGCCTGTAGTAAGGTCTTATGAAATTTTCATGTCTATTGAGGTCTTACAGTTTGTCAAGCATGTTGAGATCATACAGTTTATCATGCCTATTGAGGTCTTACAGTTTGTCATGCCTATTGAGGTCTTATAGTTTGTCATTGCTATGTGAAATAGATCTGGCTAGACCGAGTCTGCTCGCTCGTGGTCTTATGGCCTCGGGTTTTCCAGTGTATGGCCATTGACGACAGTCTCTGAGTCATCGAGTTTGCGTAGGCTCAAAGACCGTCATTTGTGACCTCATCATTGCCTCATCAGGGCCATATGAGCATGGATTTTCAACCCTAGGGTTGTGCGGGTGTTAAACCGTTGATGCTAAGTCTCATAGTAATACGGGATGTACTCGATGGGGAGGGAGTCCTTGCCGTGAGCATGCCGAATTTTTCTTTTTTGGAGTACGAGATGCTTTTGGTGAAAGACATTCTTTAATTGCTCGACGTGAATACATGTCGTTGGGTTGTCGTAAGCCCAGCTTATGCGGACACGGTTCACTTTATCGTTTGGCCCAGTACATCATTTCCTATTCGAACTGCATTCATCATTTCCTGGAATGGGGTTGATTGCAAAGAAAGTCATGTAGGCTCACTGAATCCTTCTCGGGAAGTGCGTGGATGTTGCCTTGTTAAGAACTTACCAGTAAAAATCGGTTTCGGGATAAAAAACCAATCAAAAGAAAAGAGTGCAACGAACGCTTTGAAACCTTAGGGTCCTTGAGTCGGTGCGGCATCCCGATTGCCTTGGTCATTGGCTTGCGCAAGAGTTATCATGAAGTAGAAGATAGAAAGAGGGGGAGGTGATTATACCTTGGTGGCAATGGCGCTCTCGAGTTCTGGAATCCTTTTAGCGGTTGTTATGTGGTCCTCTATTCGAATGCATCTGGGCCGATCATCAAAAAATCGTGTGGACAACGTGTTGGGGCTCGTCTGCTTTGTTTCTTTTGGTTGTTTCTCTTTTTCGGGATTGGTTTTTAGCCTAGTTATTGAGAAATTACTGAAGGTGCCCATTATCGAGCAGTCGGGCCACTTCTTCTCGGAGCTGCCTGCAAATCTTGGTTTGGTGCTCGTGCAAATTGTGAAACTTGCAAATCAAATTTGTTTTTCCTTTGGGAAGGATCCGAGTGTACTAGTCTGGGCCATCTGGTGTCCCTGATTTTGCTAATGGCGAACACGATGCCCGATACATCAACATTCAAGTTCTACTCAGATAGGCGGGGCGCCCTTGTTGGCCCCATGTACTCGTCGAAGCCACCTCTATTGAGGGGTCCCTGAGGGTTCTATCCTCTGTTTACAAATTGGTCTTTATGTGACGGATTGCATTACGGAGCGTTTCTCCTATCATCGGGGTACAGATGGTACCTTTTTTTATTTGATCTTGGCTCCTTCGCTAAGAGCCTGCTCGGGTATACTGAGCTTGAACAGTCTTCCAGCTGGTCATCCTCGATCCTGATCTTTGACAGGTATTGGTTGTGGACATCCGACCAGGTTACGACGGGATACTCAATCAGATTTTCTTTCAACTGCCTATTTTCCACCGAGCTTTGTTCATTCAGGCCTTCAGTGAAGGCTTGTACTGCCCAGTTGTCGGAGATCGGGGGTAGTTCCATTCATTCTATCTGAAAACGAGACATGAATTATCGCAACATTTTGTTCTCCCTCTGCTTAATCTTGAATACGTCGGACTGCCTTGCTGCTACCTTGATGGCTCTGGTGTGCGCCTTTATGAAGGAGTCTGCTAGCATGGCGAATGAATCTATAGAGTTGGTAGCTAGGTTGTGATACCACATCATGGCCCTCTTCGAGAGTGTTTCTCCAAACTTCTTCAGTAAGACGAATTCGATCTCATCATCTTTTATGTTGTTTCCCTTCACCGCGCACGTGTAGGCAGTGACGTTCTCGTTGGGATCTGAGGTCCCGTTGTATTTCGGGGGTTCTGGCATTCAGAACTTCTTTGGAATGGGTTTTGGAGCTACTTCTTCTAGGAACGGTTGTTGTACGAACTTTCTCGAATCTACACCCTTCAGGACCGGGGGCACACCCCGAATTTGGTCGACTCTGAAGTTATAGGTCTTGACCTTCTTATCGTTGGCCGCTATTATTTTTTTGCCTTAATCGATCCTTTTTGTGAGGTTCTCCAGCATTTTCACGATGGTGGGATCAGTTACTGGTCTGTTGTTGCTTGACCTCTCTAGTGCCTGTTCGGCTGGGGGAGTGGTTTCCGGCACTACTGTGCTGGGAGTCTTCGGGTGGCTTTGCACCTGAGCGATAGCCAACTATTTTGCTTGCAACATTTCAAAAATAACATAAAGACTTACTTTATGTTCTTCCCGGGCTGGGGTTTTTAGGACTTCCTATTGGTCGCCATGTTGTATGAATCTATCGGTGTGTGAGGTTTCGTCGACCTGCTACACATCTTGCGAGCCCGCATCCACTAGGATCGGTCCTCGCGCGTTATCGGGGTTCTGTGGTGGCGTGCCAACGACTAGAATAGCCACGCCATTTTCCCTAATGTTTTCGAGGTTGTCGTTCTCGACTTTGTTCACCGAGCCAGACATTTCGACCTGAAATCAAAAGATCTTGGACAAGAAAAAGTGTGAAAGATAACTTGCGTTTGTGCGATGAAACCAGCAAGAAAATAATCACTATTATTTTTAGCCCCACGGTGGGCGCCAAACTATTTATTGTGAAAATGGTAACAACTATGAAATTTGTAAATAGGACCCTAAAAATACATGATCTATTCTTATGATAGTTGATAGAGCAGTTGATGCGAAAAGTATGAAGTTTTAAAGATGAGATACGAGCTAAAAAGGGGAAGTAATCAAACTGAGGGGCCCGCTGCCCGGGCTTTGGACGAGTAGATGAAGGACTTCGGGGTCGATATCTAGCTCAAGCCCGAGCTATAGGGGATGACTGGGAAAGTGATAATGGTTGGAATATAGTTAAAGAATACTCTTCATGGACAACAACATGCAACAAATAAAGAACAAGTATGAAGGTAATAAATGCTAAGAGTAGCCTCGAGCTATTAAAGGCGAGCAACTTAGAGACAAGAAAGAGAGAGAGATATTATCAATCTTGAGTGGAGTAATTAGAGCAACCACAGCCCCTTACAAACTGGTGTGGATTCCCTTTAGATAGGAGAGCGAATACAATATAATATAGAATGCATTAAATGTAAAGATACGGGAATGGGACGGCTAGGCACGATACTAGACTCTGCAGATGCTAGTTGCTCGCCTTGGGAGTTCCTCACCCTCGGAATCTTTGTTGGGTCGTGGGAGATTCTTGGGCGAACCTTGGGGGAGGGAGCGTGATCGTAGTCCTGCAGCCTCGAGATACCGCATGACTCCCCGAATGCACCTTAGTGGTGAAACATAGATCTCTCCGATTTCACCGTATACAAAATACCTTGGACAGCATCTACAACTTGAAACCCTATCTCAACTTAGATCACAATAGCCCTCAATCACACCACAACACCATAGAAGCATTATCTTGTAGTCTTTAACACCTTTGATGATGAGTTGAGTTGATTTCCCTTTAGTTTGGTTCTTGGGATCTTAGACCAGCGCTTAAAGAGAATTGATAGTGTTTTGGTGTAATTTTTCTGTGTATAATGACGAGATATACATTGTAGAAGATAACTTATACGCCCACCGCCTCAATTCTCCAAGCAGGTGGATAAGCTGCCTGCTTGGCAGCTTGAGCGGTGCAACTTCGGTCGCTTGTATCTCTCTAATCTAACATCATATTCACAAACAGTTTGAATAATTGAAAAGTAGAGCTTTAATTACATATAAATATCTCCATTTAACTCTCAATATATTGGATAAAACTGCGTCTCAACCTGGCCTATAAAACTGCCAGTTTCTCCGAAGTGCGGCGACGTGACTTGGCGACCCTATTTTATAAATTCATATATCTCTACCCCGATGTCATATGAATAAATGGTTTGGACTATTGGAAGCTAGGTTCCAAGATATTAATTTTGGTATATAATATGTCCCAAAAAGACTTTATATAACACATAGAATGTATTACTCAAAACGCTTCATTACAAGGCAAATCCTTAGTCGATTTTTCTACAACTTAAATCCGATTTTCACAAACTTTATATTTCATATACAAACATCATATATAGTCATATTATGGCTTTAAAATAATTTAAATCATATTAAAAAGTCTCATATTCATCTTAACTTACTTAAGACATCAATACACCTTTCTTATCCTTGTAGAAGGATTTAGTCATTTTTTATTTTACGTTAGATAATTCTATAATGATAGTGAAGTCTGAAGTACGGGGTATAACAACACTAAATAACTTTATATACTTTCAAATAAAATATCATTTCTGAGCATACATCAATTGACTTACAATATACTTTCACGTACAAAAACATGGGGTGTAACATTATTCCCCCTTGGAATATTCGTCCTCGAATGTTGATAGATGTGCTTATCAGTCTTATAACCTATAGCTCTCGTGAATACTTTACTATTTTTCTTACTATCTAGGCAATTGTTTTGTGAATAAATTCAAAGATCGGGGTATTCCCACCTTTAGGCCTCTTCTCACATCACGACTTGTGATCGGAATTCTACCAATCTTGTAACTTTGATTACCTTTTGGGATACAACATGTATGACCCTGTCCTTTTATGTGTGGATCTTCTCTCTCTTTTATTTTCTTCAACTTTTGCCAATCTCTTTGCCTCACTTTGTGAACATATATAGAACTATTACAAGATGTCCCTCAGAGCATATATAGGTGTACAGAAGTTCTTTGCTAGGTAATTTGCCTAACTTACAACTATTGCTATATTTTGTTTCCTAGCCTTGGTTATCTGTACTTATGGATTTAGTGCATCTAAGTAGGTCATACCGTACTATAACAGTTACATAGGTTTATTATTACCGAGGTGTGCTACCCAACTCTAGGTTACCTTCTCACTACTTATTCTATAACCTATTGGCGCAATCCTGCCACATTAGGAATACATAATCAACCCTGATATCTGAGGACGCCATCTCCTGTAACCTCAAATGGTATTTTCTCCTTTTGAGAGGTTGTATCTTAGTAATGAGATAGCACGATGTAACGACCACTATTCGCCCTCCGTGAACCATCATGACGGCACATAGTCTCTACGACTAGGTAAGCCTAAATTGCGGAAGAAAAACCAATTTACAAAAATAAGGCAAATTAAAAACAGATGTGAGGTAATAAACAGTGTCTTAATGTTCCGCTCAGCAAACATAATATTAAGTTCTCAAACCAATACATAAATCCAAGACCCGAAAACCCATGAATCACAAGTTAAGAAATACTACATAGCTCTAACTATAGGATGTCTAACAAGAATGGAAATACAGGAGGGCTTATACTAAACAGCAATAATAGAAAGAGACTCCTCGGTCAGGGGACGCGGAAGATATACCTCAAAGTCGTTATAGCAGTCGCCTCGCCTCAGGGTTGATAGGACAGAGTCGAAATACCTGGATCTGCACGTGAAAAACATGTGCAAGAAGGGCTTGAGTACACCACAGCGGTACTCAGTAAGTGCCAAGCCTAACCTCGGTTGGGTAATGATGAGGAAGGTCAGGGCCCTACTGAGGTTATAGTGAACTAACAATGTAAATACGTACAACAGTGAAGGAAAAATAGCACAGGATATGAAGGACAGCAACAGCTATTACAGAGACAAGTGAAAATAGAAGGAGAATACAGCTCAGCTCTAAAATAACAACCGAGGATCTCCCAGGATACCGTCCTGTAGTCCCAAAATATAAATATCATATCCGGTGGATCTCTCGGGTGCATCCCTGCAGTCCAACTTGTAAATGCGCGGGGATCTACCGAAATAACACATCCGTAGCCCCAAATATTAATACTCAGTATTGGGAAATCTGCTGGGTGTAATCCCGTATTTCGAATGTAAAAGTGCAGGGGGATCTCCCGAAATTCAATTTCGTAGTCCCAAAGTAAACATACAGGGGAGCTCCCAAGATACCGTCCCGTAGTCCCAAAGTAAAAACACAGCAGCAACAAGAACTCAATTCAATCAATTTCATACCAATGTAAAGTAGAAAATCCTAACCTAACATGCTTCACGTAACACAAGTACGGCAGTTAAGACAAATAGAGCAATTTAGTCAAGTAGACATGCTTCTCTAGGCTAACATCAGGTTCAAATTTCCAAATAGTGTAACCAAGAAAAGGAAGAACACAATTCAAGGAAATTTTTAATGAAAAAATAGATTTTCCAATAATTAGCACAAGAACGAGCTCGTCACCTCACGCACAAGGCATTTTAATTATCACAATATCAATCTTAAGGGGAAAGGTCCCCCACACAAAGTTAAACAAGCCACTTACCTCGAACCGGCTCAAATGTCGACCCGAAACCACGTTCTTGCCACGAGTATCCGACTCCAACTGGCCAAATCAAATCAATTAAATTTCGTAATGAAAATAACACTTCAAGTAACTGATTCTACAATTAAATTCTAAGCTAATACGCGAAATTAGGTAAAATGACCAAAATGCCCCTCGGGACCTCGTCTTGGAATCGGATGAAAATTATATTTCTAGAATCCTCACACTCTCACGAGTTCTGTCATACCAAAATTACAAAAATCGGACCTCGAATGGCCCATCAAATCCTCAATCACAGGTCTCCAATACTAAGCCCTAGTTTCCCAAATTTTCACCCTTAATTTCCCTAATTTCTAGCTCTAATATGTGAAATAATGATATAAGAACGAGTTTTAAGTCTAAATTCCTTACCTGGATGAAATCCCACTTTCAAATCGCCCTAAAAACTCCAGAGCCGAGATAAAAATGGTGGAAATAACCCCAAGGTCGCGGAACCCCTTTTAAATCAACTGTCCAGCAGTTTCTGCATCTGCGGCCTGTGGACCGCTTCTGCGGTTCTTCACTTATCGGACCAAACCGCACCTGCCCTCAACTTTCTGCACATGCGGCTTCGCAGCTGCGGTTCCATAACTGCATCTATGGTCCCTTGGCAATTCTCAAAAATCCGCTTTTGTAGCTCCTTTTCCGCATATGCGGCATCTCACCTCGGTCACCGAACTGCAGGTGTGGAAATACTAGAAGCAACAAAGTTTAGCAGTTGTACACACCCTTCAAACTCCCCGTCAACAATCCGAAAATATCTCGAGTGCCCCGGGACCTCAACCAAAGGTACCAAAAAGTCTAATATCACTGTATAAAGTTGTACCAATCCTTAAAACACCTAAAACAACATCAAAACCTCAAATTAACCAAGCATTCAAGCCTAAGAACTCCAAATTTATCAAAATACTCTTTCAATCAAAAGTCTATCAAATCTCTTCTGCATGACCTAAAATTTTGCACACGCGTCACCTTCAACACTACGAAGCTATTCCAACTTTCGGACTTCCATTCCGACCCTCAGATCAAAATCTCACCATCGAATCGGAAACTTAAAAAATCTAACTTTCAGTATTTCGAGGGTAATTTAGCTACGGACCTCCAAAACACAATGTGACAATGCCCCTAAACCTGAAATCACCCAATGGAGATAACAGAACCATCAAATTTCCATTCCGAGGTGGTCTTCACATTGTTTCGACTATGGTCAACTTTTCAACACTTAAGCTCTCATTTAGGGACTAAGTGTCCCAAAACTCTCCGACATTGAAAACCGACCATCCCGGCAATTCCATATAGCAGAAATAAATACGGGGAAAGAAGTAAATATGGAATTGGGGCATAAATTCTAAAAATGACCGGCTAGGTCGTTACATCCTCCCACACTTAAACAATCATTTTTCCTCGAATGAGTACAAAGACATACCTGAAATAGTGAAAATATTAGGATACTGGCTGCACATATCCTGCTTGATCTCCCAGGTCGCCTCCTCGACCGGCTGACCTCGTCAGTGAACATTCACTGATGCTATGTTCTTTCACCTCAGCTTCCTAACCTGCCTGTGCAATATTACCACTGGCTCCTCAACATAAGATAGATCATTTTCCAACTGGACTGAGCTAAAATCCAACACGTGCGACGGATCACCGTGATACCTCTGGAGCATCGAAACATGAAATACCAGATAAACTCCTGTCAAGCTGGGAGGTAAGGCAAGCTCATAAGCAACCTCCCCAACATGCCTCAATATCTCAAAAGGGTCAATAAACCTCTGACTCAACTTCCCCTTCTTCCCAAATATCATAATGCCCTTCATAGGCGAAACTCGAAGGTGAACCCGCTCTCCCACCATGTAGGAAACATCACAAAACTTCCGGTCCGTATAACTCTTCTGTATGGACTGGACTGTACGGAGTCTATCCTGAATCACCTTGACTCTCTCCAAAGCATCTTGAACCAAGTCTGTGCCCAATAATCTAGCCTTACCTTGCGCGAACCAACTCATCGGAGATCTACATTGCCTACCATATAAGGCATCGTATGGTTCCATCTGAATGCTGAATTGATAGTTGTTATTGTAGGCAAACTCCACCAATGGCAAGAACTTATCCCAAGAACCTCCAAACTCAATCACACACGCACTAAGCATATCCTCAAGAATCTGAATAGTCGCTCGGACTGTCCTTTCGTTTGAGGGTGAAATGATATGCTCAACTCCACCCGAGTACCCAACTCCTGTTATACAGCTCTCAAAAATTGCGATGTAAACTTAGTACCTCTGTCTAAAATGATGGAAACCGGAATACAATGTAGACGGACAATCTCCCGGATATAAATCTCCGCCAATCGCTCCGAGGAATAGGTAGTACACATAGGGATGAAATGTATAGACTTTGTCAGCCGATCCACAATAACCCAAATGGCATCGAACTTCTTCAAAGTCTATGCGAGCCCAGATACGAAGTCCATGGTGATCCAGTCCTACTTCCACTCTAGAATCTCTATCTGCTGAAGCAATCCTCCCGATCTCTAGTGCTCGTACTTCACCAGCTGACAATTAAGGCACCGAGCTATAAACACAACTATATCCTTCTTCATCTGCCTCCACCAGTAGTGCTGCCTCAAATTCTGATACATCTTCGTGGCACCCGGATAAATGGAATACCGAGAACTATGGGCCTCTTCTAGAATCAACTCCTAAAGCCCATCAACATTAGGTACACAAACCCGACCCTGCATCCTCAATACTCCATCCTCACCAATAGTCACATCTAGATCATCGCCATGCAACACTTTGTCCACGAGGATAAGCAAATGAGGGACATCAAACTGACGCTCCCGGATACGATCAAACAAGGAAGACCGAGATACCATGCAAGCTAGAACCCGACTGGGCTACGAAAGATCCAATCTCACAAGCTGGTTGGCTAAGGCATGAACATCCATCGCCACATGCCTCTTTGCTGCTGGTAAATAAGCCAAACTCCCCAAACTCTCTATCGGGCGGCTAAAAGCATCGACCACCACATTGGCCTTGCCCGGGTGATACAAGATAGTGATATCCTAATCCTTCAGCAGCTCAAGCTATCTCCTCTGACACAAATTAAGGTCCTTCTGCTTGAACAGATGCTGCAAACTTCGATTATCAATATAAATCTCACAAGGCACGTCGTACAAATAATGATGCTAGATCTTCAAGGCGTGAACAATGGCAGCGAACTCAAGATCATAGATAGGATAATTCTTCTCATGTATCTTCAACTATTTGGACGCGTAGGCAATCACCCTATCGTCTTGCATCAATACAGCTCCAAGGCCAACTCTCGAGGCATCACAATAGACAGTATAAGACCCCAAACCGGTAGGTAATATCAAAACTGGGGTTGTAGTCATAGTTGTCTTGAGCTTCTGAAACCTCTCCTTGTACTCTTCCGTCCACTAGAACGGAGCACCCTTCTGGGTCAGTCTGGTCATAGGTGTTTCAATAGATGAAAACCCCTAAACAAATAAACGGTAATAACCCGCCAAGCCAAGAAAACTGGGGACTACTATAGCTGAGGATGGTCTGGGCCAACTCTACACGGCGTCCACTTTCTTCGGATCCACTTGAATACCCTCTTCGAGACCACGTGACCCAAGAACGCCACAGAATCCAACCAAAACTCTCATTTCGAGAACTTAGCATAAAACTTCTTTTCTCTCAAGGTCTGGAGCACTGTCCTCAGGTGTTGCTCATGATCGTCCCGACTCTGGGAATATACCAAAATGTCATCAACAAAAACAATCATGAATGAATCATGATATGGCAGGAAAATACTGTGCATCAAATGCATGAAGGCTGATGGGGCATTAGTCAGCATAAATGACATAACAAGGAACTCGTAATGACCATACCAGTCCTGAAGGCAGTCTTCAGATATCTGTCTCCCGAATGTTCAACTGATGATAGCCTGAACGCAAGTCAATCTTAGGAAACACACAAGTCCCATGTAACTGTTCAAACATGTCATCAATACGAGGAAAAGGATAACGGTTCTTCATTGTCACCTTATTCAACTGGCGATAATCGATACACATACGCATAGAACCATCCTTCTTCTTCATAAATAAGATAGGATCACCCCAAGGTGATACACTGGGCTGAATGAAACCCTTATCAAGTAATTCCTATAAATTCTCCTTCAACTCAGGAGGGGACATATGGTACGGAGGGATAGAAATGGGCTGAGTGCCCGACAACAGGTCAATGCCAAAATTAATGTCTCTATTGGGTGGAATGCCCGAAAGATCAGGTGGAAACACATCAGGAAAATCCCATACTACTGGGACTGAATCAACAAAAGGAGTATTCGTACTGACATCCATCATATAATCTAAATACGCATCAGAACCTTTCTCAATCATACGTTGAGCCTTAAGGAAAGAAATAACTCTACTGGGAGTGTGACCTAAAGCACCCCTCCACTCAATATGCGGTACAACTGGCATGGCCAGTGTCATGATTTTTGGTGTGACAATCGAGAATAGCATATTAGGCAGACAACCAGTCCATGCCCAAGATAATGACAAAATCAGCCATGCTGAGCAATAATAAATTAGATCTGGTCTCAAAACCACCAAGAACAATGAAACATGACCGATAAATATGGTCCACAATAAGAGAATCTCCCACAGGAGTAGAAACATAAACTGGGGAACTCAAAGAATCACGATATACACCCAAATACAAAGCAAAATAGGAAGACACATAAGAATAAGTGAAGCCTGGATCGAATAAAATCGATGCATCTCTGTGACAGACCAAGATAGTACATGTGATGACAGAATCAGAGGCGACAGCCTCAATACGGGCAGGGAGAGCATAGTATCTGGCCTGTCCTCCCCCTCGAGGGTGACCTCTACCTCCACGACCTCCACCTCTAGCTGGCTGGGCTGGTAGAGTAGCAACGGGTACTGGGACCATAGCCTGAGAACTCTGCGGGGCATGTTGTGGCTAAGGAGTCTACGGAGGTGCACCCCTCCTAAGTCTGGGGCAATCTCTCACCGTATGGAATGTATTGCCACACTCAAAACAAGCTCTGGGAGGACATGGCGGTTGTGACTGGCTCGAGCCAGGTCTGCTGGACTGATCACTAGAAGCACCTCGTGTAGATGGCGCACTAGATACTAGAGGTGTATAATAAGGCTCCTAAGGCCTAGGTAGAGCTGGAATACCACTGGATGCTGGAAGAGCTAAATGAATGGGGCAGCTCATATGACCCCTACCATGACGGCCTGTAGCTAGGACACGGGCACCATAATAATGGCCCAACTCTCGAGACCTCTTGGCCTCCCTCTCCTCTTTATCCCTAACATGCATACCGTCAATCCTCCAAGCAATGCTCACCACCTGTTGATAAGATATATCCATCATTAACTCACGAGCCATACTAGATCTGATGTTGGGAATAAGCCCATCAATTAACTGGTGAACCTTCTCACGAATCGTAGAGACCAAAGCTGGTGCATGTCTAGCCAAATCAGTGTAAGGGACAGCATACTCCGAGACAGTCATGGTACCCTGACGAAAAAATCTCAAACTCCGTGTGTCAGGCGTCCCTAAGACTCTAGTGGACATACTCCCTCGTGAACATATCTGAAAAATGGGCCCAAGTCAGGGAAGCTGCCTCACCCGAACTGTCTAACTCATAAGCACGCCACCACTGATAGGCGGCTCCTCCAAGCTGGAAAGTAGTGAAGGAAACCCCGCTCGATTATGATATGCCTATAGTACGGAGGATACGGTATCACTAATTAATAAATCTAAGGGCATCCTCTGAGGCTGGTCCGCTAAAAGTCAGAGGTTGATACTTCTTGAACCTCTCAACCTATTCTGCTCCTCCTCTAAAGCTACTGCCCTCTCCTCGGGTTGAGCTTGGGCTGCTGACTGTACAGGAATAGCCTTTGTGACCTGATCAATATAAACTAGCAGCTCGAGAGTGCAGGCGGCGGGATTCTGTGCTCCTCCCCCGGTCTGGGATGTAGCCGCAGCAAGGGGAAGAAACCCTACCTGAGTTAGAGTGGTGTACATAGTCATGAACTGGAGTGCTGCTGGAGTAGTGGCAGAAGTATCAGGTATCTGGACTCTGGCTGGTACTGCTAGTGGTGCCTCGACAGTAGCTCGCGTGGGTGCTCTGGCTTCACCACAAGCACGTCCTCGGCCTCTACCTCGGCCCCGGCCCCGGCCTCTAATCGCTCCAATAAGGGGTGCGGGTGCCTGTTCATCTCGAGTAGCATGTGTCCTCAACATTTGTGAAAGAATAGAAGATAGAAGTTTAGAATCATGATATCAAAAATCTCACATGACAAGGAAATCAAACGAAGCGGAATTTTCCTAACAGTTACATAGCCTCTCGTAGATAAGTACAGACGTCTATGTACCGATCAATAAGACTCTAATAAATAGACTTGTGATTCATGAATCCTATGAATCTAGAGCTCTGATACCAACTTGTCATGACCCCGATTCACCCTATGTAAACCATCGTGACGGTACCTAATCTCTACGACTTGGTAAGGCTAAATTACAGAAGAAAAACTAATAACAAAAATAAAGCAAATTAAAAATAGAAATGAGGTAATAAACAGCGTCTAAATGTGCCGCTCGGCATACATAATATTAAGTTCTCAAACCAATACATAAATCCAAGACCTGGAAACCCATGAGTCACAATCTAAGAAATACTACATAGCTCTAACTCTAGAATGTCTAACAAGAACAGAAATACAGAAGGGCTAATACTAAACAACAAGAATAGAAAGAGACACCTCGGTCTATGGACACAGCAGATATAAATCGAAGTAGCTATAGCAGTCGCCTCGCCTCAGGGATGATAGGAATGAGTCAAAGTACTTGGATCTGCACATGAAAAACATGTGCAGGAAGGGTATGAGTACACCACAGCGGTACTTAGTAAGTGCCAAGCCTAAACTCGGTTGGGTAGTGACAAGGAAGGTCAGGACTCTACTAAGGTTAAATAAGATATAAGGTTTAACAGTGTGAACTTAAAGTGTAAATAAGTACAACAGTGAAGGAAAAATAGCACAGAGTATGAAGGACAGCAACAACTATTACAGAGGCAGGTGAACACAAAAGGAGTATACAGCTCAGCACCAAAATAACAACCGGGGATCTCCCAGGATACCGTCCTGTAGTCCCCAAATATAAATATCATATCCAGTGTATCTCTCGAGTGTAGCACCGTAGTCCAACTCGTGAATGCATGGGGATCTATCGAAATACCACATCTGTAGCCCCAAATATAAATACTCAGTACTAGGGAATCTACCGGGTACAATCTCATAGTTGCCAATGTAAAAGTGCAGGGGGGTCTCCCAGAATTCAGTTCCGTAGTCCCAAAGTAAACATACAGGGGAGCTCCCGGGATACCGTCACGTAGTACCAAAGTAAAAACATAGCAGCAACAAGAACTCAATTCAATCAATTTCATACCAAGGTAAAGCAGATAATCCTAACCTAACATGCTTCACGTAAGCAAAATAAGGCAGTAAAGACAAATAGAACAATTTAGTCAAGTAGACATGCTTTTCTAGGCTAACGGCAGGCTCAAATTTCCAAATAGTGTAACCAAGAAAAGGAAGAACACAATTCAAGGCTATTTTTAATGAAAAACCAGATTTTCCAAAAATTAACACAAGTACGCGCTCGTCACCTCACGCGAAAGGCATTTCAACTATAACAATATCAATCCTAAGGGGAAAGGTCCCTCACACAAGGTTAGACAAGCCACTTACCTCGAACTGACTCAAATGTCAACCCGAAACCACGTTCATGCCACGAATATCCAACTCCAAATGGCCCAAATCTATTCAATTAAATTTCATAATGTAAATAACACTTCAAGTAACTAATTCTACAATTAAATTCTAATCTAATACCCGAAATTAGGTAAAATAACCAAAATGCCCCTCGGCCCACGTCTCAGAATTGGGTGAAATTTATATTTCCAGAATCCTCACACTCTCACGAGTTCATTCATACCAAAATTACCAAAATCGAACCTCGAATGGCCAATCAAATCCTCAATCAAAGGTCTCCAATACTAAGCCCTAGTTTCCCAAATTTTCATCCTTAGTTTCCATAATTTCAAGCTATAATCCGTGAAATAATGACATAGGAACGAGTTTTAAGTCCAAATTCCTTACCTCAATGAAGTCCCCTTGAAATCCGTCTTTCAAATCGCCCAAAAAGCTCCAAAGCCGAGATAAAAATGGTGGAAATAACCCCAAGGTCGCGGAATCCCTTTTAAATCAGCTATCCAGCAGTTTCCGCATTTGCGGCCTGTGGACCGCTTCTCGCATATACGGCCTCATGACTTCTTTTGAGGTTTTTCACTTAACGGACCAAACCACATCTGCGGCTTCGCAGGTGCGGTTCCATAACCGCATATGCGGTCCCCTGACAATTATCAAAAATCCGCTTATGCGGCTTCCTTTCCGCATGTACGGCATCGCACCTGCGGTCACCAAGCCGCAGGTGCAAAAATACCTGAAGCAGCAAAGTTCAGCAGATGCACACACCCCTCAAACTCCCCGTCGACCATCCGAAAACTTCCCGAGGCCCCTGGAACCTCAACCAAAGGCACCAACAAGTCTAATATTACTATCCAAACTTGTACCAATCCTTAAAACACCTAAAAGAACATCGAAACGTCAAAGTAACCATGGATTCAAGCCTAAGATCTCGAAATTTCTCAAAATACGCTTTCGATCAAAAGTCTATCAAATCTCGTCAGAATGACCTGAAATTTTGCACACGCATCACATTTAACACTATGAAGCTATTCCAACTTTCAGAATTCCATTTTGACCCTCAGATCAAAATCTTAGTATCAAATCGGAAACATAAAAAAAATCTAACTTTCAGTATTTCTAGCCTAAATTAGCTACAGACCTCCAAAACACAATCCGACCATGTCCCTAAACCCAAAATTACCCAACAGAGGTAACGAAACCATCATATTTCCATTCTGAGGCCATCTTCACATTGTTCCGACTACGGTCAACTTTCCAACACTTAAGCTCTTATTTAGGGACTAAGTGTCCCAAAACTCTCCGACATTAAAAAGCGACCATCCCCGCAATTCAAAATAGTAGAAATAAATACGGGAAAATCAGTAAATAGGGGATCGGGGCGTAAATTTTAAAAATAACTGGCCGGGTCGTTACACATGGTATCTTCATACTAGCATTCCTACACTTCAGTTAATAAAGAGGATGTTGCCATGTCCTGAATAGTAACTCTGGCAACACCTGAATCTAGTAATTGAATTCCAAGATTGGCAAGGTGATGAATCTCACAAGCTATCTCACTCTTCTTTAGCTATAAATAAGATAGGCTAACCATAGATGTGCGACTAAGGGTGTCGACTTCTACATTCGCCTTCCCTAGATTGTATAAAATATCAACATCATAGTCTTTCACTAGTTCCAGCCAACGCTTCTGATGTAATATATTGTTACTAGGGCTCACGCTCATTGGGGAACATCTGAAGTGATTTTCCTAATCCACCTGGGGTGGATTCTATACTTCAATAACTGTACTTCATATCATCCCAACGTGATACATCTTATGGGAGTATTTTAATATCGTGCCATCCATGAAATCCCTTTTCTTTAGATCATTACTCAATTGAATGCTCAAACGTCATCCTCTTATTTATCATAATTACACCTTTATTCTACTACTAGTGCAACATTTCATCTCTAATTTCCCCTATTATTAGACTCATCTGAGTTCATTCAGACTGTACCGAGCTTTTTATAGCTTATGGAAACCATCAACTCTCTTGTTTTGATGGGCTTAATCTCAAGGCCTAACTTGTTCTCGTCACCTTCTGACTCACCTTTTCACATCTTTACTCCTATCTACCTAAAACCTTGTCTCTATACGATAATTTAGCATGCGACCTACACATATCGATTCATACTACTCAAAACCTTCCCTTACTTGGTAGCGTCATAGATTTCCTTTTGTGCCTTCTCGGTTGTCTTTAAATGTAAGCAACAGCATTTCTTGGTCATTCTGCCACTTGTTGCATGAATACTTGGCTCATTTTAGTGTCCTCATATGTTGGAATTCCATGCAACCCGTATGATCTTGAATATCACCTTTTGATTTTTTTTTCTTCTCGTTCATTATCCACCATAGGTTCCACTTTCTTATAGATTACATACAATGTTGATGTGATACTATTGTTACAAGACCATTTCTTCTTTATGTCACTATGCTTAAGTTGAAGCATATTTCCGTATTTCCTCAACTAGTCTTAATTTACCTCTCACACTAACTCCTTATGTATCAAGTGTTCATTTGCACTTATTTATCAATAAAATCTTGTGCTGGAACACTTACTGCCTCTCCATGTATCGTGCTTGCATAATGTTTTGGAGTCTTATCATATTTGTAGGATCTGAATAGATGTAATCTCATTCCTTTGACCTTTTACTATATTCTTTCTTTACTATTCCATAGTTTCATCTTAATATATGGAGTCTTTTCACATCTTCAAGGACTCTTACTCACCTTTGTGGTACTCGTCTTTACTCAGGATAATTGAATTCCTTACTCACGAGGGTGACACCTAATGTAACTGGCATACTTAGTCCCTTAAGCTTAACTTTGCTTACAGTGCTCGCTTTAGGGAAGCATCTTCCGTTGTCCATTCTATTATCGCTGGAACGTAATCTCAAAAATTCTCTTGATGCCGACTATTTTAAAATCATTCGGTCCCTAATTCATGTTCAACTTATCTTCTTCACTAGCCCATACTGATTTCTATTATTCCGGGGGTCTAACTTTTCCTTCTGGTAATCACGTTAGAGTCCCCAACTCTTTTATTGCCTTAAGGCCTGTCACATCTTGTCTTTTCCTCCACTTGTCTATAGACTTTGTCACAGTCATATTTTGATTTACCTTTATCATCCACTTCTCACATCTTACTCATAATTCTTTATTCACTATTTTTAGTCTCAGGCAAATATTTTTGTCTATCACATTATTCTAAAAACTTCAACAAAACATTCTTTCACTTTTAGTTCCCCTTACTTCATCTAACTGGCTCTTCGGAATGCCTAACATTGTCCCTTTTTTTTTACTCGGGACTGGAGTCATACTAAGGTAAATATTTATTCTTTCTAGGATCTCACTGCCTATCTTTTGAAGTTTCTAAATATTCTAGTATTCATATCTAATTATACTATTCTAGAGTTCACCATCTAGGTGTCTCACAAGGAGATATATTACCACATTTTCACTATCCTTCGGAAATATCAACTAATGCTAACAATCGATTCACAATTTTGGGTTACTCTAACCCCAACTTGATCCTGATATCCTATCTTTCTCTTAAACTATATCTGTCAACTCCCATAGGGCATAATTGAGATGGGTGTGGCCAACTGTATATATCTCCGTTACTATTGAAAGTAACTTAGAATGCTTATATTTCTCTACTTGAATTGTAAATACTATTAATCTTCATTAACTAGGTACCTTGAATCCTTCTTCACCTTGCTTCTTTTACTTGCTTAAACTTGTGTCTATCTTTAGATTCTTTTATTACTTTTTACCATACAAGTGGATAGATATTCTTGACTTAGGGCTCATTATCAAGAAGCTTACACATCTTAGTACACACATGATCTGCTGAAGACCTCATATTTATTCATCATAAGCATAACGCAAAATCAAGTTCCTCTAACTCAACTCTTCCACAGCCATCTTCGATCTCTTACCAACTATCTTTCTGAATGTAGATATCATTGTATTATCAATAAAACAGAATTTAGGAGTTTGAATTCCTACAATTGAGCTCTACCACACGATCTAGAGTAAAAAGAAAGAGTGACAGTACTAAATTCCCTATAGCCTCCTGCTTATAAGTGTGGTGCACAACACACCCATAAACATGACTCTACTAGACACGGCTTGTAGACTCCCTAGGACAGAACTGCTCTGATACCACTTTTGTCACGACCCAAATCGAAGGGCCACGACGGGCACCCGGTACCTTACTCAACTGAGTACCAATGTAACATATCTTTCTTATCATACTATCATTGGTAAATGGGCAAAAAGGGCCATCATGAGATAATCAGAAAAAAAAAACATAAGGGAATACTAAACATAGGATGACCCAACATGATATAAAAACTAATACATGTGACATACGGACCTATAAGGCTCGCATGATCATTTGTAAACTCAAAATTGAGGCCGACAAGGACATACACGTATTTATATACCTGACATTTGTCTGCAAGCCTCTAAGAGTACATAAAGATCATAAAGGTCGGGACAGGGCCCCACCATACCAGTCAATACATGTCCAAATCATACTAATCAAAAAGGAAACTCCAGAGCAAGTGGAGTGCATCAACATATTTCGTTGAGCTAAGCCTACTAGGAGGACTATCAAACTGTCTCTCAGAACCTGCAGGCATGAAATGCAGCGTCCCCGGTAAAAGGGATATCAGTACAAATAATGTGCCGAGTATGTAAGTAATGAAAAGTAGTATATAAAAGACATGAAAGAAATATGGAGTAAGTACTCAATCTGTAAGTCTGAGTGGCTTTATAAATCATAAAACATTTATAATGTCATGCATGTGCACGCAAATGTCATATCATGCATAAGTATATATGTACATAACATCATCAAGCCTTGTACAAGCAGTCTCTTGTAGTCTTTAACACCTTTGATGATGATTTGAGTTGATTTACCTTTAGTTTGGTTCTTGGGATCTTGGCCAACTCTTAGAGAGAATTGAGAGTGTTTTGGTGTAAGGTTTTTGTGTATAATGATGAGATATACAAGGGAAAAGATAACTTATAAGCCCACCTCCCCAATTCTCCAAGCAGGTGGGTAAGCTGCCTTCTTGGAAGCTTAAGCGGTGCAACTTCAGACGATTGTATGTCTCTAATCCGAAATCGTATTGACAAGCGGTTTGCATCATTGGAAACTCTACACATTGAGCTTTAATTCCATATAAATATCTCTATGTAACTCTCAATATATTGGGAGAAAACTGCATTGCGACCAGGCGTATAAAACTGCTACTTTCTCCGAAGTGCGGCGACGTGACTTGGCGACCCTACTTTATAAATTCATATTTCTCTACCACGATGTCGTATGAATAAATGGTTTGGACCATTGGAAACTAGGTTCTAAGATCTTCATTTTTTTATATAATATGTCCCAAAAAGACTTTATATAACACATAGAATGTATTGCTCAAATCGCTTCATTACAAGGTAAATCCTTAGTTAGTTTTTCCGCAACTTAAATCCGATTTTTCCCAAACATTATCTTTTTCACGACCCAATTTCCCCTCCATTAGATTTCATGAAGGCACCTAGCCTTAAGGACTAGGTAAGCCTAATATTTACAGAAGAACAACGTTAATAAATAACATCTTAAAACTTTTCAGGAATGATTCCTTTATACAATGAGCATATTCCCAAATCTCGGCAGTACAAGTCATAGGCTCTATAGAGTTAGCTACCACTTCTATATAAACTGTTTGGAAAGGAGTGAAAACAGTTGAATACAAGTAAGAAGGTGACTCCGAAGCCCGCGAATGCAGCAGAAGATTTACCTTGAGTCTCCTCAGCAATGGTCCACACAGCTACTAACGATCGACACCTGGATCTGCATAACAAAAATGTGCAGAAGAGTAGCATGAGCAAACCATAGTGGTGCCCAGTAAGTATCAAGACTAACCTCGTTGGAGTAGTGACGAGGAACAGTCAAAACACCTACCGTCCTAATAAACTGTACAAATATAAGCATAGGAACAACGGAACATGATATATACATGTAAAGACTACATACTATTGATAACAATACAACAATCACAGTAAGGGAAGAAAAACATTAAGTAAAAACAGAAATACCATAATAATGACATAGAAGAGCGAGCGAAATAACAAACCCAAAACCTAAATCACAAATACAATAAAGGTAAGCAATAACTCAGAACCTACAAAAGTGTTCACATAAAGTCTTAGCAAACAGAATACACGAAATACCGAACCTCAAAAAACTTGCAGCTCACGGGTACTAATACCTGAACCCTAAAACTTGGCATCCTGTGCCCCCATCACAACTCATGGTCACACTGATAACTCACTTACTAACAAGAGCTACTCTCACATATATTAAAAGTAGACGAGGGTGTACATCTATACTCAACAATATCAGGAGAACTTCATATTGAATGGGAGAGTTCAACTACGTGTATGCTTGTACAAGTGCTTTAACATAGTTCCTACCAGCTAATAAGCATAAGGAAAAGAACAGACAGCACGTAAGATGTTTTCTCACAACTTCCACGAGATAAAACTCATACAGGTAAGCATACCACAACACAACATCAAACAACAAGAATGCCCCTAGGCCATCACAAATCATCACAATTAATCCCTGACATAGCCCACCTTGTCTTGCCACGTGTGCAAATAATAACATAATAAGTGCCCGCCTTGTTTCGCCATATGTGCATCATAATGTTCCCACCTTGTCTTGCCACATGCGCAACCCAATAAGAATGTATATATACATATCCCACCTTGTCACACCATATGTGCAATATGTCCATGGTAGCAATAGCACGGCAGAAACCTCATGCAACCCATAACAATAATCGCAAGGCAGAAACCTCGTGCATCACAATATCAACATCGGCACGGCAGAAACCTCATGCACCACCACAACAAGTACCACATCAACAATGATAATGTATACAAAAACAAGACAACTAAATTAACTCGAGATCTAGCACACAAGGAATAACCGCAATAGAGAATACTAAGCGTAATAAAAACAGCTCAACAAGGGAGAAAATAATATGAAGCCACGATACCATCCCACAATAAGTAGTTCAACAACAATGAAGCTAACACGAATCAAATAATTTCAAATAAGGAAATATCTACTAAATATAGGATACCTAAACTTCTTTTATGGTTGGGCAAATTACAAAGAATATACAACAATTTCAATTAAGGATGAGCAGCGGGGAGAATATCATAACCTCAATTAAGACTAAACAATTACAGGAGAGATGATAATGGTTTTCAATAGAGACAAGCAATTATAAATGATAGCACGATAATAGAAGATGTAGAAATCTTCAATTAAGCAAAATAAGAGTCAAATAGTCAATAAGAATGAACCATAAAGAACTTAATTCAATTAAATCATGTAGAGGTGAAACTAGTAAATGGAAGCTCAATCATATCAAGAAAAACTTCATACTCAGCGAATAAAAGGACCTAAGAACTTTAAAAGGCCATCTTTCCACAAATAAGTCTGAACACGCACTCGTCACCCCGCATACACAGACTAAAATCAACATAGAAGACTCAAATCCTAAGGGGAAGTCCCCTACATGAGGTTAAGCAAGATACTTACCTCAATTCGTCCAATTCAATACTCAATTTAGCTTTTCCTTTACCAATTCATCAACGCTCGGCTCAATCTTGCCAAAAACAACTTGAATTGATCAAACAATGCAAGAGAAAACACTTTCAATTAACAAAACTATGATTCTTATACAATATGAAAAAAGTCAACTCCCCGAGCCTACACCTCAGAACCCGACAAAATTTACAAAAACTGAATACCCATTCCGATACGAGTTCACTCATATGAAAATTATCTAATTCCGAAAGCATTTGGTCCCTCAAATCATCATTTTACATTTTCTAAAGATTTCACAATTTTTCCCCAAATTTTCCTTTAGATTCTCATGAATTTGATGTTAAATCTAAGATATAATCACAATATATAGTTGGAAATTGATTAGACATACTTACCCAATGATTTGGTATGAAAATCTTCTCTCACAATCGCCTACTCTCAGAGTTAGGGTTCAAAGAATATGAAAAATGAGCAAAAAACTCGATTTACATAGCTGAAAATAAGCTACAGATGTTGCATTTGCAACCCAGGGTTCGCAATTGCCAACCCTCGCAAAAGCGAAGAAAGCCTTCGCAATTGCGCTTGCAATTGCGAACAGGGATCGCATTTTTGACAAAAAGTCCGCAATGGCGAAATGGGCATCGCAATTAGGTTTGATATGTTTGCAATTGCGACCATACCAGAAGCAGCAGTTTTTCCCGACACAAAAATGAGCAGAACTTCCTCATACGATTTGCAAATTCGATGATCCTTTTTGCTATAGCTCTGTAATTATGACAAAGATCTAATGGTTCAATAAAATGTGAATTTGAAAGTCATTTGCTTAATATGGTACCCTTTATTGCCAAAAAAATGATGTTGAAACATCAAATAAGAGCGCAATACAACCCGAAACACACCCCGAAGCCCCCGGGACCCCATCTACACACAAACAAGTTATATAAACTAACATGGACTCGCTTGAGGTCTCAAATCATATCAAACAACACCAAAACTAAGAATCACACCACGAATCGAGCTACAAACTTCCAAATCTTTCAACTTCAAAAACTTGCGCCAAAACCGATCAAATAAACCCGGAATGATGCCAAATTTTGCAGACAAGTCCAAAATGACATAACGGAGCTGTTCCTACTCTTGAAATCGCATTCCAATTCTAACATCACAAAAGTAAACTATGGGTCAACCTTCTCCATTTTCCAAACTTCAACTTTTCCAAATTTTGCCGAAACGCCTCAAATTACCCTACGGACCTCCAAATCCGAATCCGGACGCACGCAGTGCAAAATCATCATACGAATCTGGTGAGATCACCCAAAACCCATTCTGATGCCATCTACTCAAACGTCCAATTCCAGTCAAATTCTCACTATTTAAACTTCCAAAACTAGTTTCCTTCTTCCAATTTTGCTCTGAATCATCTGTTAACTAAATTCAACCATGCACGCAAGTCCATACACATATTATGAATCTGCTCAAGACCTTATGTTTCCGAATGGAGCTTAGATTCTCAAAATGACCGGCTGGGTCATTATATCCTCCCTCTCTTAAAATCAACGTTCATCCTCGAACGCGCCAGGATTCGCCTCCAAGTCCTCAAATTGCAGAATACACACTTCCAACATACACCCATGGGTGATCCCGCATCACCCCAATCGACATAAACCTGACGATATCATCTCAACTGAAATTTAGCCTTTCTATCAATACCAATAAGCCTTAGAGCCAGAATTCTCACCTTCCATCCATTTCCAAATAACCGATTCTAAATCCATACATGGTATACGTCTCAACAATATACATCAATTCGTGCCATCACCCATATAGTACAACCTTAGAACATGACACATCGCATATTGGCCCACAGTAGCATTGTTGATCACAATATTTGCTCGAAACCAAATTCAGCACCGACCCTAATCCTCACATTCAATAGGGATCCATTTCAAACCTCCATAACACTGGCAATGATAAAATAACCATGAAAGCGACATAACCAAACACACAAATCAACAAACCACAGCTAATACCAATGGGTTCACACCCCGCAAGCTAAAACTCAAGAAGCACAGAACGAAAATGACTGAATATGGAAAGGGAAAATATATAAGGGAACTATCAAACAAGACCGACAAGCACAAATTTTTCTCTCAATACTAATCTACAAAACAATCTAACAAGAAAGAATTAAAGCATATAAAAGAATCACGAGGATCTCACACAGATATAACTCCCACCGCAGTACACAGCCCGGTCTCAACATATCAAATCATATGAAATCATGAGGGTCTAGCCCTCAACTCTAAATCACAAGTAGGATACACATCAAACTAATTGGATACCTCTCGTTAAATCAATTCTGCCACAATTTACAACAAGTACTAGCTCCCATACTAATGGAGCATAAATATCATGGCTCGTAGCAAAAAATACTCATAAATCACATCAGTCCTACCGAAAAGGACAACAAGAATTTACTAGTAGTCTCATAACTCTCAACAATGAATTAAACAGACGATAGACACGGGCTATCACTCATAAATCCTCCCAACAGGGAAATACATAAACAAAGTGCTAATCATGAAACATGCTCATAAGTGGAGCAACAAATAGGGAAACTCGCCCCGATAAGCAGAACTGCAATGAGCTACGGATGATACTCCTCTTTAACAAGTCTAAATCATACCTAAAATTACATCATCTGTCGAAGCGGCCTTAAGCCTACTATATGAAGCATATCAATGGGTCGGGCATCCCCCTCTTGGGCGCCCTCTACTCGCCTAAATACCTCATTGTGACCCATTGGCCTGAAGTCTGGGACAATCTCTCACCATATGGCTAATATCTCCAAACTTGAAGCAACCTCGCTGCTGATATGGCTGTGGGAACTGTGCGGTATGGGTACTCTGAGACCCATGAAAATTTGAATCACTTTGCGAAGCCTGAAGCGCGAACTGAACTGGCTGACCCAAAACCTCTACCATGTCGCACCCTTTCTCCAAAATAAGGACCAGCAGGTCTCCCCGGTCTACGAGGCCTCCTCGCCTCCCCAAACTCTCTCTCCTGATCTTATCTGCCCTATTTCTCATGGCCCTGGAAGTCCTCTCTCTTCTGGCCTCACCTGACCTCTCTCTCCTATCTTACTTGAGCTAGCATTCCCTCCACCCTCCTAGCAATACTCATGGTCTGCTGATACAAAATATCTATCTCCAACTCTTGGGCCATGCTAGTCCTGTTATGGGATGGACTCCCTCAATAAACCGGCGGACCCTATCCCAAACCGTAGAAACAAAGGTCGGTGCATGTCTTGCCAAATCACTAAATCTAACGATGTACTATGATACTGACATAATGCACTGGCACAGCTGCTCAAACTCTGCGCGCCATGCATCTCGGAGAGACTGCGGCACGAATTCTCTTAGGAACATTTCTAAAAACTGAACCCATGTAAGTGAAACTGACTCGGGCGAGCTACCCAACTCATATGTCCGCCACCACTGATAAGCCGCTCCCCTAAGCTGTAACATAGTAAAAGCAACCCCACTCGACTCAACAATACCCATTGTGTGGAGAATGCGATGGTACTCCTCCAGAAAACCATGTGCACTCTCTGAAGCCAAACCACTGTAGGAGGGTCGTACTTCTTGTACCTCTTAAGCCTAAGCTGCTCTTCTTCAGGTGTTATTGTACTGACTATGGGCTGAGGCAGGCTGCGCCACCCTGACACCTGGAACCTGACCAACATGAACTTGCTGCTCAGGAGTGTGGGCGGTGGGAGTCTGAGTCCCTCTCGCAGACTGTGAGGTGCTGGAGCAGCCGTAATCAACCCCACTAGAGTCAATGTACCAAACATGCTCAACAACTATGCTAAGGTCTCCTAAATTCTGGGGGTAACAGCAGGCGCCTCCGATACCTAGCCCTCAACTGGAGCTACTTGTGGCTCCTCAACAGCTGCTCTGGTAGGTGCTCTAGTTGTAGCATGTACTCCTCATCGACCTCTGTCTCTGCCTCAAGCGACCACTTCTTCGAGAGCAACATCATCGGTAACTGCAATGCGTGTCCTCACCATCTGTGAGAGAATGGAATGATAATAGTTCAGCCATCGAGATCAATAAGCTCGCACGATAGGAATGAAAAAAGTGAGATTGTCTTAATAGTTCCGTAGCCTCTCGAAGATAAGTACAGACGTCTCTGTACCGATCCACAAGACTCTACTAAACTTGCTTATGACTCGTAGCACCAATGAACCTAGGGCTCTAACACCAACTTCTCATGACTCAATTTCCCCTCCGTTGGGTTTCGTGACATCACCTAGTCTTAAGGACTAGATAAGCCTAATATTTACAGAAGAACAACAATAATAAATAACATCTTAAAAATTTTCAGGAATGAACGCTTTATACAATGAACATATTCCCAAAACCCGACAGTACAAGTCATAAGCTCTACAGAGTTAGCTACCACTTCTATATAAACTGTTTGGAAAGGAGTGAAAACAGTTGAATACAAGTAAGAAGGTGACTATGAAGCCTATGAATGCAGCAGCAGGTTTACCTTGAGTCTCCTCAGCAATGGTCGACACAGCTACTAATGATCGACACCTTGATCCGCATAATAAAAATGTACAGAGCAGTAGCATGAGCACACCACAGGGGTGCGCAGTAAGTATCAAGACTAAACTCGGCGGAGTAGTAACGAGGAACAGTCAAGATACCTACCGTTCTAATAAACTATACAAATATAAGCATAAGAACAACGGAACATGATGTATGCATATAAAGACTACACACTATGGCTAACAATACAACAATCACAGTAAGGGAAGAAACAATAAGTAACGGCGGAAGTTCCATAATAATGACATAGAAGAGTGAGCGAAATCACAAACCCAAAATCTAAATCACAAATACACTAAATGTAAGCAATAATTCAGAACCTACAACAGTGTTCACATCGAGTCTTAGCCAACAAACTCCACGAAATACCGAACATCGGACAACTTATAGCTCACGGGTCCCAATACTTGAACCCTAACACTTGGCATCCTGTGCCCCCATCATAACTTATGGTCACGCTGATAAATCACTTACTAACTAGAGCTACTCTCATATATATGGCAAGTAGACGAGGGTGTACATCTATACTCAGCAATATTGGGAGAAATTCATATGCAATGGGAGTTCTCAACTACGTGTATACTTGTGTAAGTGCTTTAACATAGTTCGTACCAGCTAATAAGCATGAGAAAAAGAATGGACTGCACGTAAGATGTTTTCTCACAACTTCCATGAGATAAACTCATACAAGTAAGCATACCGCAACACGATATCAAACAACAAGAATTCCCCTAGGCCATCACAAATCATCATAATCAGTCCCTGATATAGCCCACCTTGTCTCGCTATGTGTGCAAATAATAACTCAATAAGTGCCCGCCTTGTTTCACCACACATGCATGATAATGTTTCCACCTTATCTCGTCGCATGCACAACCCACACATATATATATATATCCCGCCTTATCACGCCATATGTGCAATATGTTAAAAGTCACGGCAGAAATCTCGTGCAACCCCATAACAATAACTGCATGGCAGAAACCTCGTGCATCACAATATCAACAACCGCATGGCAAAACCCTCGTGCACCACCACAAAACGTACTACATCAATAATGATAATATATACAAGAACATGACAAGTAAATCAACTCGAGAATTTTCAATCACAGGGAGACGGTAAACTAGCTCACAAGGAATAACCACAATAGAGAATACTAAGGATTAAGAATAGCTCAACAAGAATAGCTCAACAAGGAAGAAAATAATGTGAAGCAACGATCCCACAATATGTAGTTCAACAATAAGGAAACTAACAAGAATCAAATAATTCCAAATAAGGAAATATCAATTACATATAGGATACCTAAACTTCTTTTAAGGTTGGGCAAATTGCAAAGAATATATAACAATTTCAATTAAGGATGAGCTGCAGGAAGAAAATCATAACCTCAATTAAGATTAAACAATTACAGGAGAGATAATAATGGTTTTCAATCAAGACAATTAGTTATGAAAGATAGCATGATAATAGAAGAGGTAAAAATGTTCAATTAAGCAAAATAAGAGTCAAATAGGCAATAAGAATGAATCATGAAGCAATTAATTCCAATTAAAGCATGTAGAGGTGAAACTAGTAAATGGAAGCTCAATCATATCAAGAACAACTTCATACTCAGTGAATGAAAGGACCTAAGAACTCTAAAAGGCCATCTTTCGACAAATAAGTCCGAACATGCACTCGCCACCTCGCATACACAGACTACAATCAACATAGAAGAATCAAATACTAAGGGGAAGTCCCCCACACGAGGTTAGGTAATATACTTACCCCAATCCGGCCTATTCAATACTCAATTTAACTTTTCCTTTACCAATTCATCAACACTCGGCTCAATCTAGCTAAAAATGACTTGAACACATCAAATAAAAATTTATAAAAACTGAATACCCATTAAGATATGAGTCCACCCATACAAAAATTATCTAATTCCGACACTATTTGGTAACTCAAATCATCATTTTACATTTTTGAAAGATTTCACAATTTTTGCCCAAATTTTCCTTTAGATTCTCATGAATTTGATGTAAAATCTAAGATATAATCACAATATATAGTTGGAAATTGATTAGAGACACTTACCCAATGATTTGGTATGAAAATATTCTCTCAAAATCGCCCACTCTCGGAGTTAGGGTTCAAAGAATACAAAAAATGAGCAAAAAAACTCGAGTTACACAACTGAAAACAAGCTGCAGATGTCGCATTTGCGTTGAAAACCTCGCAAAAGCGAAGAAAGCCTTCGCAATTGCAAACAAGTAAAGGTCGGAAAAGGTTGCATTTGCGACAAAAGGTTTGCCATTGCGAACTGGGTATCGCAATTGCGTTGGATATGTTCGCAATTGCGACCATACCAGAAGCAACAGTTTTTCTCTGCATAAAAATGAGCATAGCTTCCTCATACGATGTCCAAATTCAATTATTCTTTTTACTATGGCTCTGTAATTACGATACGGATATAATGGTTCAATAGAAATTGAATTTGGAGATCATTTGATTTATATGGTATCCTTTATTCCAGAAAAGGACGTTGAAACATCAAATAAGAGCGCAATACAACCCGAAACACACCCGAGGCCCCCGGGACGCCGTCTACACACACAAACAAAGTGATATAACCTAACACGAACTCTTAAAAGGTCTCAAATCATATCAGACAATACCAAAATGATGAATCACACCACGAATCAAGCTATGAACTTCCAAATCTTCGAAAATTTGTGCCGAAACTGATCAAATCACCAAGGAATGACGCCAAATTTTGTTGACAAGTCCAAAATGACTTAACAGAGCTATTCCTACTCTCGAAATTTCATTCTGACCCCGATATCACAAAAGTCAACTATGGGTCAAACTTCTTCATTTTTCAAAATTAAACTTTTCCAACTTTCGCCGAAACGCCTCAAATTACCCTACGGACCTCCAAATACGAATCCGGACACACACCTAAGCTCAAAATCATCATACAAAGCTGTTGAGATCACCCAAACCCCATTCCGGGGCCGTCTACTCAAAAGTCCAATTCCAGTCAAATTATCACCGTTTAAACTTCCAAAACTAGTTTCTTTCTTTCAATTTGACTTTGAATTATCCGTTAACTGAATTCAATCATGCACACAAGTCGATACACGTTATGAATCTGTTCAAGACCTTACGTGTCACGACCCAAATTTTTCACCCTCGGGAGTCGTGATGGTATCCACTAATGTGAGCTAGGCAAGCCAATCATCTGAACAATTTACCGTTTTTACCCATTTTATATTCATTAACAATTGCGAAGTAATAACATTTAAACAGCAAAATTTAACATAAGAGGAATAAAAAGCAATAAGCTAGCTGAACGTGAATTCAATACAACTATTTGAGTCTCAACTACCCAGAACTGGAGTCACAATTTCACAAACGGTCTAAGAATACTATAATTAAAGGTCTGAAAGAAATAAATACAACACTGTCTCTGGAAATGCATGAAAGAAATATGAATAGTAGGTAGAAGGAGGCTCCAAGGCCTGAAGACACCTGTAGGGCTACCTCGGGTCGCCTGATGAACAAGAATCAACAATCTCACTGCGGTCCAAAGTCTACAATATTGGGGTCTACCCAAAAGAGCGCAGGGTGTAGTATCAGCACAACCGACCCCATGTGCTGGTAAGTGCCTAGCCTAACCTCGGCAAAGTAGTGACGAGGCTAGGTCTAGACCACCAAATAAACCAGTGCAATTTAACTATATACAGTGGAATAGAAGTACAGAAAGAAACAGTCATATACAGTCAAGTATGGGAGGGGAAAACATGTTGCGGGGAAACATCGAATAGTAATAGAAGAGCAACAAATAAATATGAAGATCACCACAGTTCAATTGAAAATAGGAAGGGGAAATCATGATGCAGGGTACAACAAGTATCAACAGGAAACCAGCAGTTTAGTGTAGAGAAATCGTAAAACAGTTATCAATAAAAAATTAGAAAATCAAAGACAAGTGCACGGCATCACCCTTCGTTCTTTTACTCTCTCTCACCAAAATAATACACGGCACCACTTTTCGTGCTTTAACATTCTCTCAACAAAATAGTACACGGCATCACCCTTCGTGCTTTACGTTCTTCCTCACCCAAATAACAATCACAAGGCAAATGGGGTAAAGGAATCTATAACCTCGAAATAAAATCAAGTAACAACAGAAAATCAATAAATAAACGTAAAGGACAACATAACTCAATTATCAGGAAGAATCAGGGAAATCAAGGACAAGTGCACGGCATCACCCTTTGTGCTTTTACTCTCGTCCTCACCATAAGAATCAATACAATAGGCACGAAATGGTACATCGTGCGGCACGACATCACCCTTCATGCTTTACACTCATTACTCACCATGAAATCAATATAGTAGGTACGGAATGGTACATCATGTGGCACGGCATCACCCTTCGTGCTTTACACTCTTTCCTCACAAAACAATGCATGGCATCACCCTTCGTGCTTTAACTCTCTTTCTCACCCAAACAATAATCACAAACAATGGGGCAAGGGAATAAATAAGATTATAATAGGAATCCCGGCAATGGAAAAATGGTTCAATAATTGAGTCCCGGCAAGGGACAACATCAATAACATCAACATCCCGGCAATAGAGATAAGAAATAAAGCAATAATATCCCTGCAAGGGAGACAACATAGTGATCTCTTCTCTTTCTCACTTTTACTTCACAATTCTCTTCACAACTCGAGCCAATGCTCTATAGGTTCAGTTATCACTTATACTTTCACAATTCGTTATACAACTTGAGCCAATGCTCCTTAATGTTCATAGGTCACAATTCCTTCCACAAACATTATACAACAAATAGAAATCATCCCTAAGGCTTTGACGACCCAAAGGGTCATCACCTGTTTTCCTCATTTGTTCTGTGCTTTCGAGGCCTTGAAAACCTCATTTTCTATTGGCTCGATTTGCGTGCACAGTCCGGGCACGTAGCCAGAAAATTTCTATGTTGGAATATGTGAATTCTATGAAAAATTTAAAGAATTTTGATATTAATATGATTATAGTTGACTTTGGTCAACTTTTTTGGTAAACGAACCCGGACCCGAGATTGGACGGTCCCGGAAGGTCCGTAGAAAATTATGGGACTCGGGCATATGCCCGGAGTCAAAATCCGAGGTCTAGAACCCGAGTAAAAGAATTTTTTCTATTAAATTGTTTTTCTGAAATTATGAAGGAAAATGAAAATGAAAATTCATTAAAAGACTATGGTATCGGGCTCGTATTTTGGTTCCGACGCCCGGTACAAGTCTTATATATTGTTTAAGCACTTCATGTAAGGTTTGGTTGAAAACAGACGTCGTTTGACGTGTTTCGGGCCTAAATAGCTGAAGTTGGAAGTTATGAACTTTGAAATGAAATTTATGAGTTTTGAGGCTTGATTCGATGTAAATGATGTTATTTTGGCGATTTGATTGCAAGAGCAAGTTCGTATGATGTTTTTGAGCCAATGTGCATATTTGGTTTGGAGCCCCGAGGGCTCGGGTGAGTTTTGAGTAGGTCCCGGGAGGCCTTAGGCTTAAAATATCAGATGTGGCAGAGTAGCAGGTCCCACGCGGCCGGGGTGCATTTCTGCGCGGTCCGCGTGGACTGGTTCAGAGAGTCATTGGGTTAAGTCAACCAGCGCGGCCGCGCACCAAATCAGTGCGGTCCGCGCTGGAAGCCATACGGCCGCGGTGCATTTCTGTGCGGTCCGCGTGGCCAGGTTCAGAGAGGCCCATGGCTTGGGTTCGACCAGCGCGGCCGCGCACCAAAACAGTGCGGTCCGCGCTGGGTAGGTTCGGTGCGGCCGCGTGGCATTTCTGTGCGGTCCGCGCCAGCCTTCAGTAAAGTATATAAATTCGAGATTTTCAGCTATTTTTACACTTTTTCAAAACCCAAAACATAAGAGGCGATTTTCCAAACAATTCTTCTTCTTCAAAACGATTGGTAAGTGATTTCTAATTTATTTTCTTTACTCCTTAACATCTTTAAACATAATTTCAACTTCAAAACAAGGATTTTAATGGGGAAATTTGGGAACTTAGGGTAGAACTAGGGTTCCTAAATTTGGGTGTTTTTTTGGACCTCAATTTGGGTTCCGATTCCAAAACAAATCACATATCTGAGTTCATGGGGGGATGGGTAATCAGGTTTTAATTCGAACCTCAGGTTTTGATCTCGTGGACCCGGGGGGCATTTTGGGAATTTTTGAATAAAACTTGGGAAAACCATTTTTATGCATTCAAACCAATTCATATAGTGTTTATTAAAGTAATTGAACAAATTATGATTAGGTTCGAGCGAATTGGAGGTTGAATCACGAGGTAAAGCAATAATTGAAGGTTAAGCGGACTTCAAGGCTTTGAGGTAAGTGTTTGGTCTAACCCTAGCTTGAGGGAATAGGAGTTGAGTCTTGTTGCTAATTGCTATGTGATCGAGTATGATGTATAGGCATGGTGACGAGTATCTATACATTGGTGTCTAGCTTGACCGTGAGTCCTTATGATATGAAATCCATGCTATTGGAGAATGTCTATACACTATTAATTGTGCTCCCTTGCCGGGATGATTGAGCTGCTAATTTTACTCCCTTGTCGGGATGTTTGCTACGTAATTGTCTATTGTGTATCCCTTGTTTTTTTCTGTTGCTTGGGGATTTAGACTGGTTAATCGAGGATAAATGATAAATAATGTGGATCGGGTTGCATGCCGCAACGATGGTAATTGTGGATCGGGTTGCACGCCGCAACGATGGTAAGTGTGGATCGGGTTGCACGCCGCAATGATGGTAATTGTGGATCGCGTTGCACGCCCCAACGATGGTAATTGTGGATCGGGTTGCATGCCGCAACGATGGTGATATGTGGATCGGGTTGCACGCCACAACGATGGTAAATTATGGAACGGGTTGCACGCTGCAACGGTTGTTGACATTTGTGGTTATGTTTGAATATTTATTCTTGTTTCACTGTGGAGTTAAGATGTTTTGGTAGTTACTCTGGATTAAATGTTTATTTGTATTTTTGCCGCAGCATGTTCCCCCTCCCTTTATGTTTATTTTCTTGGTATTCGATACTTCGCTGTATATTTTATAACTGCACAGGTTTATGTGGTGTCCAGTCTAGCCTCGTCACTACTTCGCCGGGGTTAGGCTAGGCACTTACCAGCACATGGGGTCGGTTGTGCTGATACTACACTTCTGTGCGTTTTTGCACAGGTCCAGGTTTTGAGCAGCAGCAGCAGTAGTTCGATAGCAGGATTTCATTACTACGAGACTGAGGTAGCTTGCAGGCGTCTGCAGGCCCGGCGTCTCTTTGTATGCTTTCATTTATACTGTAGCCTCATTGTTTCGAGACAGATGGTTGTTATATTTCTTTCAGACCATTATATGTAGTTTATTCATAGTGGTTCGTGAGCTTGTGACACCAAATCTTGGGTAGAGGATATTGCTGAGCAGTTCATATTTATTTCAGATTTATAAAATTAGACTTCCGCAGCTATTGTTAGTATTATTTTATGCTATTAAATTGAAAACATAATGGTTTTACTAATGGAAACGGTAAGTAAGTTGGCTTGCCTAGCTACCACGAGTAGGCGCCATCACGATCCCGATGGTGGGAAATCCGGGTCGTGACAAGTTGGTATCAGAGCACTAGGTTACATAGGTCTCACAACTCACGGACAAACTTAGTAGAGTCTGAGGGGTAGGTACGGAGATGTCTGTACTTGTTCCCCAGAGTCTATTGAGTTAGGAAAAATCTCTCATTTGTTCTTTCTTGTCGTGCGATTTGGTTCCTCAAATGCTGATTGAATTTCTACTCTGTTCTTTCGCAGATGGCTAGAACACGCGCTTCCTCATCTACTGATCAGCAGTCCGAGCCCCAGGCAGCTCCCGCTAGGGGCAGAGGACGTGGCCAGGCTAGGGGCCGAGGTAGGGGCAGAACCCAGCCACCAGCAGCAACACCAGTGGCAGATACTCAGGTTAACCTTGGCGAGGAGGTTCCGGCCCCAGCCCAGACAGTTCCGGTGGGCCCAGCTCAGGTCCCAGAGGGGTTTATTGCTACCCCTGTTCTTCAGGACGCCTTGGTCCGGTTGGTTGGTATTATGGAGAGTGTCACCAGAGCAGGATTGCTTCCTGCAGCACCAGCCACTCCTCAGGCTGGAGGAGGAGCCCAGACTCCTGCTGTACGTACTCCGGAGCAGGTAGCTCCCCAGACTCAGGTTCCACTGGTTCAGACAGCTGCGGCAGTTCAGCCGGGGGTAGTTGCACAGACCGGTGATGGAGCGGCTATGTCCGCAGATGCTTTATGAAGGTTGGACAGATTCACTAAGCTCTTCACTGCTACATTCAGCGGAGCATCTTTCGAGGACCCCCAGGATTTCTTATACAGCTGCCATGAGGTTCTTCGTAACATGGGCATTGTGGAGTCCAACGGAGTTGATTTTGCGGCTTTTCGTTTGTCTGGATCTGCCAAGACTTGGTGGAGGGATTACTGTTCAGCTAGACCAGCAGGGTCGCCGCCTTTGACTTGGGATCAGTTCTCGGAGTTGTTTTTAGAGAAGTTCCTTCCCGTTACTCAGAGGGATGCTTATCGGAGGCAGTTTGAGCGCCTCCAGCAGGGATCTATGACGGTCACACAGTACGAGACCCGGTTTATCGATCTGGCTCGCCATGCCCTCGTCATACTCCCCACTAAGAGGGAGAGAGTGAGGAGATTTATTGATGGGTTGATCCAGCCTATCCGACTTCAGATGGCCAGAGAGGCAGGTAGTGATATTACTTTTCAGGAGGCGGCCAATGTGGCCTGCAGGATCGAGATGGTTTTACCACAGGGGGGCGGTTATAGGGCAGACAAGAAGCCCCGTCACTCAGGTCGTTTCGGTGGTGCCTCATCTGGAGGCAGGGATTCTTATGATAGGGGCCAGTCTTCCAGGCCTTTTCAGTCAGCCCCCCAGGCTTCACAGGGTGGTTCAGGTGATCGTGGTTTTCGTGAGCAGTATTCAGATCAGTAGCCCATCAGTGCACAACCTCTTCAGAGTGTTCGTGGAGGTCATTCGGGCCGTCAGGGCCAGTCTCGTCGTTCTGAGAGGTGTTATGAGTGTGGAGAATATGGTCACATCAGGAGAGCTTGCCCGAGGTTGAGGGGTACACAGTCACAGCAGCAGGGTCCTTGCCCTATGATTCAGGCACCAGCTGACCCACAGCCTGCCCAGCCAGCCAGGGGCGGGGGTAGGGATCATAGAGGTGGAGGTCGAGACCGTAGAGGTGGAGGCCGTCCCGCCAGGGGTAGAGGTCAGCCGGTGGATGACCGTCCCAGAGACATAGTTCAGGGAGGTGGTGCTGATCCCCGATTTTATGCTTTGCCAGCCAGGCCAGAGGCAGAGGCGTCAGATGCTGTGATTACAGGTACCATTCTGGTTTGCGATAGAGATGCTTCAGTACTATTTGACCCTGGGTCTACATATTCATATGTGTCTTCCTACTTTGCACCATGCCTAGCCGTGTCTAGTTATGCCTTGGACATTCCTGTCTATGTGTCTACGCCAGTGGGTGACTCCATAGTAGTCGACCGGGTGCATCGTTCCTGCGTGGTTGTGTTTGAGGGTCTTGAGACCCGTGTTGATTTATTACTGTTAGATATGGTGGACTTCGATGTTATATTGGGGATGGATTGGTTGTCCCCGTATCATGCTATCCTAGATTGTCACGCCAAGACCGTGACCTTGGCTTTGCCAGAATTACCCCGACTAGAGTGGAAAGGGACCCCAGGTCACGCCACCCGCAATGTTATTTCATACGTTAAGGCTCGACGCATGGTCGAGAAGGGGTGTTTAGCTTATCTGGCGTATGTTCGCGACTCCAGCGCAGAGGTTCCTTCTATTGACTCTGTTCCTATTGTACGGGAGTTTCCCGAGGTTTTCCCTTCCGACCTGCCGGGTATGCCACCCGACAGGGATATTGACTTCTGTATCGATCTGGCTCCGGGCACTCAGCCTATTTCTATTCCGCCGTATCGCATGGCCCCGCCAGAGTTAAAGGAGTTAAAAGATCAGTTGCAAGACTTGCTAGAGAAGGGCTTTATCAGGCCTAGTGTTTCTCCTTGGGGTGCGCCGGTATTATTTGTGAAGAAGAAGGATGGTTCAATGCGGATGTGTATTGATTACCGGCAATTAAACAAAGTGACGATCAAGAATAAGTATCCACTGCCGAGGATTGATGATTTGTTCGACCAGCTCCAGGGAGCAAGGGTGTTCTCAAAAATAGACTTGAGGTCTGGCTACCATCAGCTAAAGATTAGGGCGTCTGACATCCCTAAGACATCATTTCGCACTCGGTATGGGCACTACGAGTTCTTAGTCATGTCTTTTGGGTTGACCAATGCCCCAGCAGCATTTATGGAGTTGATGAACCGAGTTTTCAGGCCTTATCTAGACTTGTTCGTGATAGTCTTTATAGACGATATCCTGGTGTACTCCTGCAGCCTGGAAGAGCACGAGCAGCACCTCAGAGTGGTTCTCCAGACTCTGAAGGATAATCAGCTATATGCCAAGTTTTCAAAATGCGAGTTCTGGTTGAGTTCGATTGCATTCCTAGGTCATATTGCATCAGTAGAGGGTATTCAGGTGGACCCAAAAGAAGATTGAGGCAGTCAAAAATTGGCCTCGACCAGCTTCAGTGACCGAGATTCGAAGTTTCTTGCGATTAGCAGGTTACTACCATCGGTTCATAGAGGGGTTCTCTTCTATTGCAGCCCCGATGACCAGGTTGACCCAGAAGGGTGCCGAGTTCAAGTGGTCAGATGTGTGCGAGGCGAGCTTTCAGAAGCTCAAGACAGCTCTGACTACGGCACCAGTGTTGATCTTGCCCACGGGTTCAGGGCCTTACACAGTCTATTGTGATGCTTCCCGTACTGGGCTTGGAGCGGTATTGATGCAGGATGGCAAAGTAATTGCCTATGCTTCGAGACAGATGAAAATCCATGAGAAGAATTATCCGGTTCATGACCTAGAGTTGGCAGCGGTTATTCATGCCTTAAAAATTTTGGAGGCATTATTCATATGGTGTGGCGTGTGAGGTATACACGAATCACAAGAGTCTTCAGTACTTGTTCAAGCAGAAGGAGTTGAATGTGCAGCAGAGGAGATGGCTAGAGTTGCTGA